>JAVYIG010009496.1:0-77653 GCA_035222895.1 Strongylocentrotus droebachiensis
AATTGGTTTTAATAATGAGTACAAACCATATATCTGTATAAAGTATTGAATCTTCCCGAGAGCATTGTCAATATGTAGACAATGTAAACAATTACAAGAGATTTATTGTCATGTCAAGGTACTAGGCTCTTACAAATGTATGATTTAATCAACCAAGATTGTACTAGTAATTAAAGTAATCATCGATACTCGATCACGTGATGTTTTGTGAGATTCTAATTTTCTCCCATCTTAAATACCTATTTTTTTAACCGGGCGTAATTTTCGGTTAATGATTATAATTGTTGAGGAAAAAAACGGTAATTTGCCCATGAATATAATAAAAATTGAATTGTATAAAAGCTTAATTCATTATTCATAGATGTAGCCAAGAGTTCACGGCTGTGATGATGGGCGTTTGTTTGCTCAAAATTTGTCACCTTTTCAAAATTTCTTCATTCAGGTTATGATGTATTGCTTCCTACTTTAATAAAGATTGTATCAATAAATAAATAATCCCAATATCCGTAGCATGATTTATGCATTCTCGTGTTTCATCATTATTTCATCAATATTCATGCATGATGCTCAACAGACCGTAGAAGATAATACTCTCTCTCTCCTCTCCGTCTCTCTCTCTCTCTCTCTCTCTATCTCTATCTCTCTCTTTCTATCTCACATCTCATTCTCTCACAATCGCTTTCTCAATCTGTCTGTCCCTCTCGCTCCCACATATCTCTATGTCTGTCTGTCTGTCTCTCTCTCTCTCTCTCTCTGCCTCTCTCTCTGATTGTATCTCTTCATCTCTGTATTAAGTCTGTATTGAATTTTCTCCCTGTTTCTCTCTCTGTCTCTCTCTTTTTGCCTCTCTCTCTGCCTCCTCTCTCTCTCTCTGATTGTATCTCTTCATCTCTGTATTAAGTCTATATTGAGTTTTCTCCCTGTTTCTCTCTTTCTCTCTATGTCTGTCTCTCTCTCTCTCTCTCTGATTGTATCTCTTCATCAAAAATAAATTTGTTCTTACTGCGACCTCACTGATCTAAAACGTGTGCTCATTCGCTTTTCTCGCTCGCAAATGAATATTTTCAGACCACCTCACCAAACTGCCAAGTATGATGCTTAAGCAGTATCTTGGACCATGTATTATATAGAAACCAAACATCGAAATCATCCCTGATAATGTAATCTCAATGTAGGCGCATACAGATGTCTAAAAGATTATAAAATATTCACTTTGAGGTCTCCCTCTGTAGGTCCCCATTTTTCCAGAAGGTGCCCTTTTTTGTTTGTGCCCCCCCCCCCCCCCACTTTGGAAGAGGCTCCGCCGCCCCTGTCCCTAGACACCGATGACAGTAATCACGTACATGCAAATTTGAATTTCCGCGCTATTAAAAAGGGAGTGATCGCTGAACATAATATAAATCAAAGCACTTCGCTCTGCAGGTGGACCACTACACCGGGTTTTTTCCTATCCTTTAGACAAGGCCTCGTCTCTGATAATGATATCTGACGCCGAGCGACTAAAAAGAGACTAATCGCGAAAACCCGAGTAAATAGGCGTAAATATTCACTTCTGAATGAAAAACGCCTATAAATTAAAACAACAACAACAAAGTAAGCAAAACTTATTTACGTCTTTTACCTCTTCTTACATGTTTTGATAATGAACGAATCACGAACAAAGCCAACTGGGAGATGGCCGTTCTGATTGGTCAATAAATCCAAAGTGATGAATAATTCATGCGAGCAGTAAAAGCTAGAAACCAAAAGGCCTCGCAGCTAACACCACTCGATCGCGCGTTCACCCCGGGTCTCTAGGTCTCTCTTCGTCGCCGGTTAGACATCAACTCAGCCGCTGATTGGGGTGGAAAATAGCCAGAGTCACGAGACCTTTGTCAAAAGGCTAGGTTTTCAACTACTCTTATACGAATAGTGCAGTGGGTTCTTAACGTGCAAAAGTGGCGACTCTCCTCTACACGCGGGGCCTTCATTTAACGTCCTATTCGAGGGACGAAGTGTGCTCCACTGTAACATTATCTGCGTCTATGAAACAGGGAGGCGCAAGCCCGCCCCCCCCCCCCCACCCCTCCCCCACTCCGAGAACGGACGGACCCCATGCGTGTTACCAAAATGTGCGGTAAAGGGGTACTTTTCGTGCGACAAAGTCCGGCCCGAGAATTGTAAAAAAAAAGGGGTGTATTAACTTTTCACCCAGAGATTTCTTTGAAAGGGGGTGTTTTTCCTTTTTTTTTCTCTCACCCTTTGGACTCCTGAGAAATTATTTCGAATTTAGGGGGGTACATTGAGCATTTTTCATGATTTAGGGGGGGGGGTCTCCAAGGCAGGAAAAGCCCGCGAAAAGCCCGCGAAAGGGGGGTTCGGAAAATGTTGGCAGTCCTCAGGGGGTGCTTTCAAAAAGAGGGAACAAGCATATGCGTACCCTAAATAACACTGAGTGGGGGGAGGGGGGAGGCGGGGGCGCAAGTTGACACACAACGCAGGCTTCGGTCATCCGCCTAGGTTGGATTCGAACCCACAGTCTTTGTTTTGACAGGCAGAGGCTTTACCGATTGAGTGGTCAACTCGCCTCTTGATGCCTTGATGTGTAACTTGCATCATGAGAGTAGTTGTGAGCTTTCATTTTAATTCCCTAGCTCTCTTTCCATTTCACTTGTCCTGGGGGAAAGTTTCTTCTTTTACTTAATTGCGAAATATTTCTTTTCCATCTCATTTTTGACACACCCCTGCAAAACCTATCTATACACCATTCAGCCGTCACAGATTTCAGACGGATCTTCAATGATATGCGCACGTGTGATTAATGTTGCTAAATATACATTGGACAGGTATGGTTATTTTAGAAAGAGATGTCAAACTCATTGCAAACAAATTCACACATGAAATCAATATGTCCACATTCAAGAATATTAATGAAAAGAATTTCATTAAAGAAGATTATGAGTAGAATGAATAGGCCTAGTTCATGTGCTCTTGGTAGAGTTTAGTTATGAAACAACTTAGAGATTATGTATATATTCATTTTCTATTTAGATGCATGACATCAATGTAAATCAACGATTCTCTGTATATTTTGAAGAACAAACTACGTTTTTTGATAATGAAGTATTGGAACATCGTTCGTTGCGCTAGGTTAGAAATATTGCAAAAACAGGACATTTTGTATCCATTGCAGACTTTGCAGTGATATCAGTCCATTGGCAAAGGTATGCCCGTCGTATCTAGGTATGATGGTAAGGCCGGAACACGCATCCGGTCATTTTGGTTGTAAAAAGTTTCATGAATCATTAAAAAAAAGGTTTAAATTAATATACTTTAAAGTTTGTAAATTGCTTCTGTTTTTGTTTTTTGTGCAAATTATATAAAATCACTTTTTTTGGTTGCCGTCATGATATGAAAGTGACATAGCCCACTCATCCAATCATTACACAAAAATATATTGCAAATTTCCCCTACATCATACGGATATACCGTAGGCCTATATTATACATGATTTTTAAATTTGACTGAAAGCACATAAAACACCTTACATCTGGTCGTATTATGCAAGACAGATTTTTATTTTCTATCTTGTTCTTTATTTAGCGTTCAGTAAATGCAAGGAAGTTAAAATAAATGCCCCTTTAAATTATATTTTGGGGTATCCGGCTATCATTGCCTATTACAGGGTTAGAGGCAACTGTTAAAACTGGAACGCCCGGAATTTCAGAGAAATAAAAACGCGTATCTCACGAAATAGAAATGAAATTGTATACTAGGTAAAGCCCCAGTCCCATATAAAGCCGGACCAGCACGGACGAGCACGGACCACTCCGGACCATCCCGGACCATGGTCTGGGGTGATCCGGGATGGTCCGGGATGTTTTGTTCAAAAAAATCGCAACCGCCGACCGTCTCCCGGACCCAACACGGTACCACTACGGACCGCCCCCTGACCGTCCGGGCATAGCCCCGGCAGCAGTACAGATCATTCCAGACCCAGCACGGAGCCGCCACGGACCGTCCCGGACCACCCCGGTGCCAACACGGTGCCAACACGGATGACACCGGACCATCCCGGTGCCAACACGGATCATCCAGGGTGATCCGTGTCGCCACCGTGCTGGGTCCGGGATCATCCGTAGGGGCGCTGGGGTGATCCGGGGTCAATAACTCACTCCCGGACTGCCACGGATCAACACGGACCGCCCCGGCGCCACTACGGATGACCCCGGACCCAGCACGGTGGCTACACGGATCACCCCGGATCAAACTATTGTCCCGGACCGTCCCGGACCACCCCCGGCAGTTTTTGACCGTCAAAAACATCCGGGGTCGACTCCCGGACCGCCCAGGACCATCCAGGACCATCCAGGACCATCCAGGACCACCCCGGTGCCAACACGGTGTCAACACGGACCGAATCCCGGATCACCCCGGATGGGGTCCGGGATGGTCCGGGACGGTCCGGGACGTATATGGGACTGTAGCTTTACCGGAGATTTATTTATTTATTTATTTATTTCACATCTTTAAAAAGGGTAGCCCGATCAGCATGAGCTGGTTTTCATCAGGGCCCTTTACAACATACATGGTTCAATAATAATGTCAATCAAAACAACAATAAATGCACATTATAATATGAGATGTGTAGGTCGTGGGTTCGATCCCCTCCTAATATTCTTAAGCAAGGCATTTTATCTTCCTCAAGCCAGGCCCCCGTCTTACAAAGACAAACAACTATGTGCATAAGAGATAGGAGACTGCAAACTTGCGATTGATTTGGATCAATCGTAACTCTTTGTAAGACGGGGCCCAGGTGATTGGATTAGTGCGCCCAGTGGCTGGAACGCTCCCCGGCTGACATGCTTGGCGGATGTTCACTTTGTGGAATAGCATTTAAATCCAGTGACCTATCTATAGATACATGTACAGTATATAATAGTCCCTTAGGATTTCAGTATAAAAAGTAGAAATGCAACGATCATTATGAAAAGAGAATTAATTAGAAAAATTAATTAAACAAATATACCCGCCCATTGCTTTTCACGTGCTCATTTGATAAACTTGACCATAAGGAATTCAGATAATTTAAAGTATATTATTTAGCATGTTGATATCAGAGGGAAGATTTAATACAGTGCTGACAGCGGCTCAAACAGGGGACAGAAAATAGTGAAGACCAGCGGAGGACCAACCCTCTGCTATAGATTGGTAGTAGTAATAGATTCAATACATTACCAGTTATTGATTTAAACTCTGCTCAGTGATTTACACAACCATGAAGATCGTTAAATCACTCTGTTTATTCTTCATTTGCACTGAACGAAAATCGGAACTATATTAATTCATGGGAAAGAGTAATTATTTGTTCATATCGGTATTCACTATTCTACATTTTGTTTCGTTATCGTTTTTGTTTGTTTTGTCCAAGCTTAAACGGGACGTTAACATTTCCTGGTGGGCTCTTTAGAATGCCAGAATGATTATAGGAGACATCATTTCTTAATTTGTCTATACTCATGATCGAGAAATTTTTCCTTTTCGGATGAAACGTAGCATTCTAGAGTTACGGAGAGGGGAACAAACCGAAAGTAGTATTTCGCAATACTTTCGAGAGGGCTTTTTGTTTTTGTATCGATCGCATAAATATGTCTCTTCATACAATGCAGTGTGATTATTGAAACCCATTTTCATGGGCAGCCAAGCGTATTGAGACATAACACAAGAACTATCAATTGATCTAGATTTGGGGTCAACAAACGTTTCGAGATTCAGTCGTTCGCTGTAAACTCCAGGACCAGAAGTTTTTCCGGTTCTGGATTCTATTATTCGATTTACTCGCATCTTGCACTTGGGTTATTCCCTTGGTATATGGATTTGAAATTATTACCGTTTCTAAAAGCAACACCCGGACTTCGTGATAAATGATGAATGCCCTCTGTATTAATCCTCATTGTGATTATTTCTTTAAATACCAGCGTAAAAGACATTAATATCACCATTCTTACCGATCAGCAACCTCATGCAAACACCATCATCATCTCATCTTCAACGGTAAACTTCTCGTATATGTTTCTTGAATCAGCAATCCTACAACTTCAGCCAAGTTATATAATTATACAGGTAAACAATTATTCGTCTCTATCCATCTATCTTCAGTGTTCTTTGAAAAATGTATTCTTTTTAAAGTTGATAACAATTGTAATTTTAAGAAGTTGGATATTACCGCAAAAAGCACAACATCATTTTTGTATAAATCAAAGAGGTATATTTTGTGCAAAAGGATTGTGTAATGTCATTCAAAGTGTCAGAATTCGGTAAAACGACTTACAGTATTTAGATTAAACATACGATCCGCGATTAAGTGAAATTCCGCGTTCTAAATTTCAGTTGAAATTATGAATTAGTATTTACAATAAAACGATTTTATTATATCATTTTCTTATCAATCGTATGGTCATACATTTTCTGAATTGTATTGTGAGAAATTTTTGTCAAATAATAGATTCAGAAGTAAGTCTACTGCGTAAAACTCTTCGTTTGCATACAAATTTTGTATAACTTTTATCTTGAAAATATGAAAGATTTTCAAAAGTTATTGTATGCTTACTCTCCAGGGAGGAACGTAAAACATATAAAGACAGCAAACAGGTTTTAGTTCGGACTCCAAACGAAAGACTTTTCCAACATTATCAAGGCGCCAGGATTGAATAATTCTCGGACATCATGTATGTGTACAACAAGCTAACGTTGATGGCACTATTCCTGCTTCAGTTTGCATTCCTCACACAAACTCGCAACATCGTGAGTCGATCAAGTGGTCCCAAGGATTGCACGGCGAAAAATGTGACGAAAAACGCGGCGGCTTGTTTTCTATCCAATGATACCACGAAGATGCTGAACGGACTGAAACTAAGTGTGGAGTCAGAGTACAATTTTGAATTCAGTGTGAGTATAAAACTGGGCAACTTAACCTATCTTATGACGAGATGAGACAAATTTGTAGCACCAATTTCGTTTTTCGAATTCCAACCACAAAAGTATCATGTGCACCAAATACTATACAAGTATTTAGCTTAAGAACCCAGATTTAAAAACCCTCACTATTGAGTCATCCTCCGGGGGGGGGGGGGTTACTCACATATTAAGACATACGGGGTGTACCGCTTTAATGGGCAACTTTTTCACACAAAAAAAATCCCTAAACATAGGGTCCCACTTTTGACAAAAATACTATTAAAAATGGGTCTGTTTTTATTTATTTTTCGAGTGTTTGCATGGCAAACACCCCCGTAAAACGCCCGAAATTCGTGAAAACTTTGCCCTTTTTAGAGCAAAACTACCCTTAATAATGGGTAGGGGTTTCGGGGCTTGAGCGGCACACCCCCGTCCAAACCAAATCCGAGTGCCCCCCCCCCCCCCCTGGTCACCCTGTAACAAGATTTCAAAAGTTAATTTAAGAAAATATTATTAAGTAAAACAAATCAATGTATGACATCTATGCCCCTTTTATAATCATATACTATGGAGAAAATAAAATGTTGTCGGATAATGGTTTTGAAACTCATTTATTTCTTAAGCGTGTGGCGAACCTCGAAGCGGAAAAGGAGAGTTTCGACAGTTTCGACAGGTGGCAGGGTGCGTGGAACCCATGCCCCTCCAGTAAATGGGTAGGTCAACAATCTTAATAAATAATAATAATGATGATGATGATGATATTGATAATAACAATTATAGTAATAATTATGAAAATAATTTGTTTATTAAGATGATGATCAGGTAATATAGCCCTAATTGAGACATCGACGATGATTCTTAGCGCTTTAAGCCCACCACACACTATACGATCTGTCTGCGGGTTCTAGGACATCCATCTCCGGATAACCACACCCAGTCAACTACCCCCCCCCCCCCCCAGGACAACTTCCCCCTAGAGCAACCACCCTCTAGGACGACTACCCCGCGGGACAACTACCCCCGGGCAACTACCCCCAGACAACTCCCCCTAGGACAGTGACGAAGAAACCCTTAACCATACACAGAGACATTATAATTATGTTTTAAGGTTTAAGTTTTGATCTCGGCCGTAATTATGTAAAGAGAGCAAATCATTTTTAATGAGATATAAAAAACAATTACTTTCAAACAGACGTTTTACCAATACGAATCAATTGTCATGGTTATACACACAGGCAGTTGTATAACATGATATCTGTATATAACGAAACAACAACAACAACAAACCCTTAGCCCAGAACTAAGGAGATTTTTTTTAAATCGTTGTTTACATCATTACAATAGTAATTTGTGTTTGATATTACCATGAATTATGGACATTTTTTATTTTGAAATGTCATAACGGCCCGTGTTTTTTTTCTACCGCAGGCTATTTCGTATCTCCTTGCTGAGGCCGTCAAAGGTACCACACAATTCAGTAAGGATTACTTGAACGTCCTTGGGCGAACATCTATAGGAACATCTAGAGAAAACATGAATGTTCTCATTAATTCTGTCGAATCACTATTATCTGAACTAAAATGCGAGGTGAGTATTTTCGGCTGCTCGTGCTTGTGCATGTCCCACGTTGTAAGACAGAATTCAACAAGTCAGTAGCAGTTGTTAGAGGGACATTGGATGTTTGATTTTAGTTTACAAATCATGGAAATATGTATATTTGATTAAGATTTATAAAATAATGTACATTCAGTGTTGTATCCAGCCTGAAAACGTCCTCTTATCATGGATCCACAAATTTTATGATTTTTTTTTTGCCGACAAGACTAGAAGAATAGAAGAAAACAAATCTTCGCCAGAAGAGATTTAATTACGATGTGATGCTCTGCTGAAGTGAGTAACATCCCTGATGCCTTGGTGATTGTAGCCGAGATAAAAGAAGACAAAAGAACTGAGGAGGGCAACAGCCCAGGGAAAGAAGACGACAGTAATACCCTCTCCTGCACTGACGTACTGATGGGGGGAGCTTGGGGGGGGGGGGGGGGGTAGTTGACCCCCAAATAAAATTCAAACGTGGTTTATTTCTAATTCGATACGGAGATTCGTATGGCATTCGTACGAACGACTTATGGCGTTCGCAAGGCGTTCTTAAGGTGCTCGTAAGGAATACGTACATATTTTATGCAATTTATCAGCGCTTTTTTGCAACCCGACAAAATGTGCAAAAAAAACTTAAGATCTTCTTACGAATGACTTGAGAATGTCGTCAGTCACACGTACGACCATCTTGCGAAAGTACAAACTCGTAAGATGGCCGTAAGTCTGACGTAAGAAGAATTCAAGGTATTCTTACGAAGAAAACTTTGGCTCTCAGTCCAAGGGTTGAGGGTTCGAATCCAAACCTGTCTTTTGGCCAGACGCTTATACTTATGTGTCACTCTCCATCCAGTTGTAAGTTGGTACTGGCAATAATTTTCTGGGGGAGTAATAATTGCAGGGTCCTCAGGATGATGTGTCTACCCTAGATGAACAATACCCAATTATTATTTTTAATATCACATCTCTCTCTTTCTTTTTCAGATCAAATCAATGCTGGAGAATTGCCCGCTGTTATACGGCTACCCAGAGTCTGATATCTCGATGGTAAGCCTTATTTCTAAACGTAATCTAGTATCATAATTCAATAATTATTGGGTTGGGGACTTTCTTGACCAGAAAGTAGTTGCGCATACCTTCATCAATCCATATCAAAGGAGTCGCCATTCCCAATGGTATTTCCAGAAATTCATGAATTAATTACCATCCTTCATAGAAAGCTGCGAGGGGGAGGGGGAGGGGGGGGGGGCGTAATGTATTTATACTTGACCAGAAAGTAGTTGCGTATACCTTCATCAATCCATATCAAAGGAGTCGCCATTCACAATGGTATTTTCATTAAAATCATGAACTAGTTACCATCCTTCATAGAAAGCTGCGAGGAGAAGAAGGGGGAGGGGGAGGGGGGAGGGGGGAGGGGGGAGGGGGAGGGGAGGGGGGAGGGGGGGGGGGGGGGGGGAGGGGGAGGGGGGGCGTAATGTATTTATACAGTAACAATTACAAATCGTTTGCATAGGCCTTTACACGAAGGGGCGGGCAGATTCCAGCTAGATACAACACTGAATCTATATTATGTGATAAATCATAATCAAGTATTAGTTTAGTTTTTCAACATTTTGGAAACTTAAATCGACAGCAGTTACGACCCCATTTTAGTGTGAGAAGAGGTAGGCAAATTCGAAAGAAAATATCTCACGATATAGTATGAGAGGTGTTAAAGGTACTTTGTCCCATTTGCAGGCGCAACAACTGAATTTTAGACCCTTGTGCCGAATGGTCGTACGGTTCGTGCTGCGCAAATATTCAATCACTTTAATTTTGGCCATTACAGGAATTGGGTTATTAATGTATGCTCATTTACCCTTTGCAACTCATTTCATGTTTGTTATTCCCAAACAAAAATGGTCAGTCAGTCACTCAATAGTGTCTGACAGTGTATTCTAGAAAGTAAACGGGTTCCCTTACATAATTTGAATATTAGGACACTCCTAACGTTTAAATAGTTGGCTGCAAATGGGACATAGTACCTTAAAGGGATGTCCCATAAGTACTACCGCTCTTCGAATAACGGACATGAATTATCACTGACTATGTATCTTCTATCTCATTTCCAATGCTTAATCACAAGTAATTACTGATCTGAAAGCAAATTACATTTTTCGCCTTCTTTCGGAACAAATAACATTTTTATTAGATATTTTCATCAGAGAATGAGAACAATATAATTATTAAAACTCTCTGTTACTAAACCGAATAATTTAATTGGTTAGTGTAATAACACAAATCGTAGTCTAAGCTTCTAAAAAAAATTAACATTTATTATTTATTGTTTATGTGATCTAAATATTTCAAACGGCATCTCTCTCTCTCTCTCTCTCTCTCTCCCCCTCTCTCTCTCTCTCTCTCTCCCCCCCTCTCTCTCTCTGTATCTCAGCAATCAGACGTGGAGCAGGACCAGCCATGGAGAGGGGACATTAGTACTGATTTCATTGCCGCCAAATTCTGGGTGGTGTGGTACAATAAGGTGCACTGCATCAGTGACCTCGCCGATCAGTTGGACGCGCGACAAAAAACAGATACGGACCACCCGGACTGCTCTCATAGTATATGTGTCGAAATATGATCATTAGTTTCGTTATAACTCTCTCATTATTTATTCATTTATCTATTAAACATGTACATATCGTAATGGTTATACCATGTCTTGATCGGTTACATCATATTGATGCATTAGGTTTAGGGTGGTATTACAACACGGGCAAGTTTTGTCTGCATGCGACTCACCACAATGCCAGAAAACGTAGCCTACATGTCACTCTACACAAGCAATTATTGGTCTACATTGGTTTTTCTTTCTCCTATTGTTCTTCAATAGCTTGTAATGCTATACAATGAATACTCTAATCAGTAATTGTCGAGATCAATGATACCCTACATTGCAGAGGCAGAAGATTCCCATGAAGGGCTACATGATTTTGATATACGTCTTTCAAAACGTACTAAATCTACGAATGCTAGGTGACCAGGGGCGTAGACAACGGGGGGGATGAGGGGGATGGCATGTACAATCATCCCCCCCAGGTTTTGGGGAATGATATTTGCTTACTTAATAAGTCATAATGATGATAATAATAGTAATAATAATAATGATAACAATTATAATATTAATAATAATAATAATCATGATGATGATAATTATAATCCTCATCATTATTGCAATTGTGTTTATTGTTATTAGCCGCATTCACACGGTGAAAGCCAATTCAGACGGTAAAAAAAAGAAAATCTTACAAGTATTTTGTGGTTATCTTGTGGTTTGGAAACTACAAGATAACCACAAGATTAAACAGGCGCGGATCTATACGGTGGGGGTTTAGGGGGTTTAAACCCCCCTCCCCTTGGGCGGCCCAAAAAACAAACAAAACAAAAAAGGAAAAAAAAAGAAGAAAAAAGAACGCACGCTGGAGAGAAACCCTTTCAAGTGCAAATATTGTGAGAAGATATTCAACTCATCTGGTAACTTAACCAAACACATGATAAATCTGGATATACCTGTGTATTTAACTGTTACTTGATTTAAAAAGACGTTATCATGCACTGCTTTTTATGGTCTCCATTGTGTTAATAGATGCCAGGAAAACATCACTTACGGGGTTCAAATAAACACCCCAAAAAAAATCGGCTCGCCGCTTCGCGGCTCGTGGACGATGCTCCGCATCGTCATTATTTTGGTCAACCCCCCCCCTTAGCAAAAAGCTAGATCCGCCCCTGAGTCATCCCCCCCAGGTGTACGAACCTGTCTACGCCACTGTCAGGGGCGTAGACAACGGGGGGGGGATGAGGGGGATGCATCCCCCACCTCACAAGGTGGGGGGGATGGCATGTACAATCATCCCCCCCAGGTTTTGGGGAATGATATTTGCTTACTTAATAAGTCATAATGATGATAATAATAGTAATAATAATAATGATAACAATTATAATATTAATAATAATAATAATCATGATGATTATTATTATAATCCTCATCATTATTGCAATTGTGTTTATTGTTATTAGCCGCATTCACACGGTGAAAGCCAATTCAGACGGTAAAAAAAAGAAAATCTTACAAGTATTTTGTGGTTATCTTGTGGTTTGGAAACTACAAGATAACCACAAGATTAAACAGGCGCGGATCTATACGGTGGGGGTTTAGGGGGTTTAAACCCCCCCTCCCCTTGGGCGGCCCAAAAAACAAACAAAAAAAAAAAAAGGAAAAAAAAAGAAGAAAAAAGAACGCACGCTGGAGAGAAACCCTTTCAAGTGCAAATATTGTGAGAAGATATCCAACTCATCTGGTAACTTAACCAAACACATGATAAATCTGGATATACCTGTGTATTTAACTGTTACTTGATTTAAAAAGACGTTATCATGCACTGCTTTTTATGGTCTCCATTGTGTTAATAGATGCCAGGAAAACATCACTTACGGGGTTCAAATAAACACCCCAAAAAAATCGGCTCGCCGCTTCGCGGCTCGTGGACGATGCTCCGCATCGTCATTATTTGGTCAACCCCCCCCCCTTAGCAAAAAGCTAGATCCGCCCCTGAGTCATCCCCCCCAGGTGTACGAACCTGTCTACGCCACTGGTCCCATCCCACTGGCGCTAGCGCCTGTGTTCGCTGTGCAGAGTTTTCACGCACGCTAAAATCGATGCCAATCAGTGTAATTTGTACAGATTATAATATATGCATTAAATTTAGTTTGTTTTTATTCAATTTGAATATACAATAAAAAGCAAAAAATAGTTTACAGGAAAGATTTTATTTTTATTCATGTTTTTTTTCTGTTAATCTAAAAGTAAAAAAAAAATAATTGTCTTAAAATTGTGCATGTAGCGACCAGCGTCACAATCACGAGCAGACGATACAGTAAACAGTGTAGAGACAACACTCAGTTCATGTATTTCTCGTCGACCACAAAATGGATAAAAAAACAGTTTCGGAACTTAAAAAAATCTTAACGGACAGAGGAATACCATGCAATGGAAAGCTTCGGGCAGAATTAGTGACTTTAGCACAAAAGGCCGTTAAACTCTACCGTGAAACTCTTTCAAAGAGAGGGTTGTGATCACGAACTTTCCGAGCGAAAGCGACGCTGTGTTGTTGTGGAGGACGGCACAGGAAGCTGTAATGTCGAAAAGCTATCCCATAATGCAATGCGCGTTTTCAGGATTTCCCCCGGATCTCGGCAGAATCGCTATTTGGGGTAGCGAGAATTAGTAAGAGTGTTTTCGTTAACAATGTGTAGACATAATAGTGGGCATTTTTTTTTTTGCTAGCACATAAACAAATAGTTATGTATAGTGTAATGGTATATGTTTTAATACTCTTATAACATATTAATGATTGAAGTAACGCTCATGTATCTTAAATTATATTTATATGTATGCACATATTCCTATGGTAACTGTCAATTATTTTCTTTTAACCATTTTAAATTATGCGGATGTGCTTAGTGTTGTAGGCACATGTATACGTTCACATACTTCTCTCATATAATAATACGAACAATTTATATAGCGCTTGTGACATAAAAATTTCAAAGCGCTGTACACAAATCAAAATTACTGCACGTCCAGGTCCCCAGGTATTTATCTTATATCTTATTATTTTATACGCATGCCCTTGTTTACGTGATTGGACAATATCGTTACAAAATGCAATTATGGATCATACGCACCTTGTGTACACTACGCTCATTGCTTTGTAGCTAAAAACATTTTCTGTTGTTGTTCCTATTGTATGTGAAGATTCAAATGCATTTTCCTCATGTGGCGAGACACTAATTATCAATCTCTAAAAAAGCATATAATACTTATTAGAATAACTATCATAATTTGTTTGATGTGTAAATCTGTATACCTTAAGTTATTATACACCATGTGACACCCTCACTCTCATCAGTGAAACAAACACTCTTTCCCGCCTATTCATATTTGTTCTTTTCAATAATTGTTTGTGAGGAATATTTCTTAAAGTCGGTAGAAAACGGTACATTTCGAATGCCCCTTTTCAGCATAAACATTTTAAAACCTAAGGCCCATCATTTCTCTTCCTATTCTTTGATTATTTTTTTAAAAATCTATCAGCAAACTGGTTTGCACATTTTACACAACACCCTCCATTCAATCAACAACAAAAATGCATTCTCAAAATTTGACATCGTGATTTAATAGAGGAAGTAGAAAATGTCTCACACTACTGCGGCGACTCTGGGGAGAAGTACATATATTCCTTGCATTTTTATTATGAATTTGGGTCACCTTCAATGGTATTTCCCTAAAACAGAGACTCTTGTTTCAACTCTGACGTCACAACCAAAAATCTAAAACACGGTACCGTCCGAATTCGTGTTAGTAATTTATAGTCTTAATCATCTATATATTTCATTGTTAAACAGCCGCCTACGGATGAAACACTATGTACATGTATATGCATTTACCTTATGTTATGTGTATATAGATTCCTTGATTTCGTACATGTTTACTCCGTGATATTACTTTAATGACTTTTTTTTAAATGCTGGACTGGTTTGCGTGACAATTTGTTTAGTCGAGGAGAATTTTTTTTCCAGCACATTACAAATTTTCGTTTGATCTAAACTAAAATACATTGAAAATTCGCTTATGTATTCAACATAGAAACAAAATGAGTTCTGATATGAAACTTGATTTTCAACTTTATTATGATTAATATCATCATCACGTTTGATTAAACATGCTGCAGGTTTAACAGGTATGAGTTTAGATATTGATATAAATAATCACCGTATCATAAAATTATTTAAAATCGTACAAGTATTCATTCAACTACCTTGAAAATAGATGTGGGAAAATTTCGAAATTAATTGGTTATAATAATGAGTACAAACCATATATCTGTTTAAAGTATTGAATCTTCCCGAGAGCATTGTCAATATGTAGACAATGTAAAAAATTACAAGTGATTTATTTACAGTAGGTTTGCGGTTGCACCATGTGTGTGAGAGAGAGAGGTTTGAGGAGTCCTGAACAGGACTCTGACTCGGTAATCTTTCTTGGAGGAGTGTAGTCCTGAAAAGGACTGTTTGTTATCTTTCTTGGCATATAGTTCTCAGGAGAACTATAGCGCTTGGAGAGGATGAGTGGCTCGACGTTTCGAACAGGTTGACTATCCGTCGTCAGGAGTGGGGAATAGCTGGCGTGCGTGAGCTTAAGTCACCGGTGTGCGGACGTCAGGGAAAAATAGGTGACCGTATGTCGGCTTGAGTCATCGGGTGGGCATGGATGGTCGGCTGGTAATTCGTCTGACTATCCGTCTGGGCTGGAGTCTCCGGGTTGCGGACTTAGGAGAGTTTCGAGTTGATGAGTGGGGTGTGTTGTCGGCGAGACGCTGTGTGTGTCCCCGACGTAGGCGGCGTTGTAGTCTGTTGTCGTCTGCTGTGCAGTGTAGCTGCGAGGCTGGCGGCTGCTTTGAGGGTTCGGCGGGTGGCGGTGGTTGATGTACGGGTGTCTGTCGGGGTGGTGAGGGCGGTGCTGGAGGCGGTGGTGTCTGTCGGGGTGGTGAGGGCGGTGCTGGAGGCGGTGGAGGCACCGCCTCCAGCATCGCCCTCACCACCCCGACAGACACCCGTACATCAACCACCGCCACCCGCCGAACCCTCAAAGCAGCCGCCAGCCTCGCAGCTACACTGCACAGCAGACGACAACAGACTACAACGCCGCCTACGTCGGGGACACACACAGCGTCTCGCCGACAACACACCCCACTCATCAACTCGAAACTCTCCTAAGTCCGCAACCCGGAGACTCCAGCCCAGACGGATAGTCAGACGAATTACCAGCCGACCATCAATGCCCACCCGATGACTCAAGCCGACATACGGTCACCTATTTTTCCCTGACGTCCGCACACCGGTGACTTAAGCTCACGCACGCCAGCTATTCCCCACTCCTGACGACGGATAGTCAACCTGTTCGAAACGTCGAGCCACTCATCCTCTCCAAGCGCTATAGTTCTCCTGAGAACTATATGCCAAGAAAGATAACAAACAGTCCTTTTCAGGACTACACTCCTCCAAGAAAGATTACCGAGTCAGAGTCCTGTTCAGGACTCCTCAAACCTCTCTCTCTCACACACATGGTGCAACCGCAAACCTACTGTATATCTACATCACCATGCAAGCCGACACTTACAAGCAGCATCTAAGTGATTTATTGTCATGTCAAAGTACTAGGCTCTTAAAAATGTATAATTTAATCAACCAAGATTGTACTAGTAATTAAAGTAATCATCGATACTCGATTACGTGATGTTTTGTGAGATTCTAATTTTCTCCCATCTTAAATACCTATTTTTTTAACCAGGTGTAATTTTAGGTTGTTTATAATTGTTGAGGAAAAAACGGTAATTTACCCATGAATTTAATAAAAATTAAATTGTATAAAAGTTTAATTCAATATAATTCATAGCTGTAGCCAAGAGTTCACGAGTGTGATAATGGGCATTTTGTTTGCTCAAAATCTGTCACCTTTTCAAAATGTCTTCATTCAGGTTATGATGTATTGCTTCCTACTTTAATAAAGATTGTATCAATTAAAAACATAATCCCAATATCCGTAGCATGATTTATGCTTTCTCGTGTTTCATCATTATTTCATCAATATTCATGCATGATGCTCAACAGACCGTAGAAGATAATACTCTCTCTCTCTCTCTCTCTTTCTATCTCCCATCTCATTCTTTCACAATCGCTTTCTCAATCTGTCTTTCCCTCTCGCTCCCACATATATTATGTCGGTCTGTCTGTCTCTGTCTCTCTCTCTCTGCCTCTCTCTCTGATTGTATCTCTTCATCTCTGTATTAAGTCTGTATTGAGTTTTCTCTCCTGTTTCTCTCTCTGTCTGTCTCTCTCACTCCATCTCACTCTTCTCTCCCTTGCTTTCTTCCATCCTAGCTATTCCCCCTCCTCTCACGCTACCTCCCTCTCGTTATGTCTCCCCACTTTCTGTTAACCTCGTTATTTCTCCATGTCATTTCCCTTTCACTTTCTTTTTATCGATCACTCCCTGGTCGCCTTTTCCTTTTATACTTTTATTACCACATCACCATACCACCCCTCTCTCTCTCTCTCTCTCTCCCTCTCTTAGCGCCCCTCCCCCTCCACACACACACACACGTATATTAATTATATAGTACACACACGCCCGCGCGTCCACCCAACCCTTATTAACTATTCTTTGAGGTTTAAATATTTTTTATTGGGCGTTATTCATGTAGAAACCAAAATTACACTTTATAGATAATACATAAACAAGCTAATACATTCGAATACTACGACAAATAATGACAGAATGGAAACAATATAGCATGAAATACCCAAACCCTTAAACCACTTAAAACCCCTTCCCCCTCCCTAAAAAAAACTTTTTATATATATATTTGTTCTTAATACAGTTTATTTATATATCATTACAATTCCATACAAGAAAGAAAAAATCAAAACATAGAGACACTCATGAACTACAAATACTCAAGGAATGAGTAGTTAATTTATATATCATTACAATTCCATACAAGAAAGAAAAAAATCAAAACACAGAGACACTCTTGAAATACAAATACTCAAGGAATGAGTAGTTAATTTATATATCATTATAATTCCATGCAGGAAAGAAAAAACTCAAAACATAGAGACACTCATGAACTACAAATACTCAAGGAATGAGTAGTTAATTTATATATCATTACAATTCCATACAAGAAAGAAAAAAATCAAAACATAGAGACACTCATGAACTACAAATACTCAAGGAATGAGTAGTTAATTTATATAACATTACAATTCCATACAAGAAAGAAAAAAAAATAAAAATATAGAGACACTCATGAACTACAAATACTCAAGGAATGAGTAGTTAATTTATATATCATTACAATTCCATACAAGAAAGAAAAAAATCAAAACATAGAGACACTCATGAACTACAAATACTCAAGGAATGAGTAGTTAATTTATATATCATTACAATTCCATACAAGAAAGAAACAAATCAAAACATAGAGACACTCATGAACTACAAATACTCAAGGAATGAGTAGTTAATTTATATATCATTACAATTCCATACAAGAAAAAAAAAATCAAAACATAGAGACACTCATGAAATACAAATACTCAACGAATGAGTAGTTAATTTATATATTATTACAATTCCATACAAGAAAGACAAAAAATCAAAACATATAGGGACACTCATGAAATACAAATACTCAAGGAATGAAACGGTATAGTATCAATTTGTCCTTAATATTATATAGATTTCCCGGCGAAATTCACGAGTTTGTCATTCGAATTAATTTAATTTGCATTTAAGTTTATAGCGCAGATCGGCTTTGCCATGCATATTATCATTCAATTTCCCCGTTTTTGTATTTAATTTAGGATTAAGTTCGAAGGGTTTCGTAGATCTGTCGTTTAATTTATGATTTGAATGTAAATTTGAGAGACTTAATTCAATGGCAGAATAGATTTGAAATTATATATTGGGTAACGCTAGACACAAAGATTCGTGTATTTCAATTTAAATTTATCCACCGTCGTTTGGCTACGAATGATTATTTGTATAACATCGGCATACACAACTCTCCAGTCTGTAATTTTTGTAAAAAAGAACCTCAAAGTTTATTGCATTTGTTTTGTACATGTTCTAAAATTCAACAATTTTGGTCTGATATAAATGCTTGGTTATTAAGAAGAAATGTATACACTCAAACATTTTCATACCTAGATATTTGTTTTGGTTTTGGCGAAAAAACTCACCATCTTATAAATACAATTATATTTTATGCAAAATATTTTATTTATAAAACAAAGTATGAAGAAAAAAATCTTTCATTTTTACGTTTTACAAAAGAACTAGATTTTCTTCAACAAGTAGAATATATAATTGCATTCAGAAAAGGAAAACAGAATACACAGAAACAAAAGTGGAGACTTCTAATTTAATTTGATTTGATATTTGATATCTAATTAATTCATTTACATGTTCATTTGTTTACTTTGAATTGTATTGTATTGTATTTGTTATGCAGATCGAATGTTGTAATGAACAACGATTGTAAAAATCTTTGATTTGAAGCAATACAAAATTATTTTAAAAAAATAAAAAAATATGCATTTGTTGACGGAAAGGGGACACCCATCAGATTTTGATAGGGGCATTTATAAGAGGTGAAAAGGTGATAGGTCCCTTATTCGAAAGAAAAAGGGGCACATATCATTATTAAAAGGGGAATTATCAGAGTTGAAAAGGGGCACTGACCAGATATGAAAAAGGGCACTTATGAAAATGTAAAAGGGGCACTTTTAATAAAGGAAAATGTGCATTTGTTGAATGAAAAGGGGGCACCGTTCAGATTTTTAAAAGGGGCAGTTATGAAAAGGGGAAGGAGCTCTTTCTTTTTAATGGGGGCACTTATCATAAGGAAAAAGGGCACTTATTAGAAAATAAGAGGGGCACATTTTAAAATGAAAGGTGTGCTCATCCGAGTTTATAAAGGGCTAGTTATTAAAAGGAGAAGGGGCACTTCTTACAAAGGAAAAAAGGGAAATTGTCAAAGTAAAAGGAGCACCTCTCAGTTTTGAATAGTGCAATTATCAGAGGTGAAGGGGGCACTTATTAAAAGTGAAAAGGGGCACTTCTCGTACCTGAAAAGAGAACTTATTCAAGATAATTTCAAGATTTATGAGAATGGAAAATGGACACTTATTGCAAACGAAAATGGGAACATGTCGAAGGAAAAGGGGCACGTGTCTAAAATCAAAAGGGCACTCGTCAGAGGTAAAAAGGGGGAAGGGGCACTTTTAATAAGTAATAGGGGCACTTGTCACAGTAAAAGGGGCACCTTTCCTATGTAAAAGGGGCACTTCTTACCAAATAAAAGGAGCAATTTTCCTATGTAAAAAGGGGCACTTTTGGGGTATCTCAAAAAGTGGGGGGCACTGTGCCCCCCTGCCCCCCCCCCCCCCCGGAGGGCCGCCTCTGCATGTTATTACTTAATGTTATCTTTATTTAGATATTATTGTATTTCATTGAGTCGAATATTAATGTATTGTCTTTTAAACGACATTTTATGTTTTAATCTGGAATTCTAAATTCAATTTAGTTCAGCCTAATATGGCTGCTACTTTGGGGTAAAAAAATACAAAAAACATAATAATAAAATTTCAATTCGAATTTATCTATTTTTCTTAAAATAATTCCACTGTTATGACAAAACAACGACAAAATAGTAAGCTTGTTTAATAAGTTTCCAATATTTGAACCCCGTAGTACATGTGCTGGCTTTTTTTAATCTTGTGCACCGTGCGTGCAAATCATATATATCTAAGCAAAGCATTGCCACGTACCTAGACATCATTCTCCTCGCCGCCTGATTCGAGATCAGGTTGTGTTTACAAAGCTGTGCTTTCGGTATAGGTTCATTTCTGCCATATAAAGTCATAATGGATTGCTGCGTGGGAGCTTAGGTCATCATTTAAATGCTGCATTTCCTTCACATAGTAAAGGTAAGATAAAGGTAACCTTCTGAGCCACCTTTTAACTCATCATAATGCTAAGTTCATGCATATGCAAACTTTTGGTTCATCCCATAGGAATACGTGCGCATTTTCCCGCAAGGGGGCTGAAGTCTCTTGCTAGAACATTCACCATCTTGTTTCAAATTTTTTCGAGCGAGCGAAGGGGGCGAGTTAAGTATACGATTTGTACAGTGGTGATGGTAAAAGGTCATCCATGTACACTAGACAGGATACAATAATCATATATTCTGGCATTGTTGCTACCCGAATAATGGCGATATTAAGACAATTAACCCACTTCTAAAGTATGAGGAAACTTCACATTGTATGTCACTGAGCGGCAAAACCAAGGCATTTTTATTACCAACATTTTGATGAACATCAGCGAAAAAATGACAAAAACGAAGCAAAGTTAAAGACCGCAACACAATTAGACGAATTTTTGACAAATTGACAGAACTATAAGCGACATTACGCCGAATGTGACAAATCTAGGGCGACCAACACACTGCTTGGTAAACAGTTTTCCAACAAACTGAGGAATAGCTTTTGAACAGTCTGTGAATTGTCCAGGAATAATATCCTCGTGAGTGTTCTAGGTAAAACACCCACTGGACAATCACCCCGGGACAATCTCCCTCCAAGGACAATTTCGCCCCAGAAAAATATCCCCTAATAAACCTTACCCCCTCAAAGGACAACCATCCCCCGAGGACAAACACCCCCGGAAAATTACCCTCTAGGAAAATTACTCTGAAATCAATACCCCCCAGGACAATTGCCCTCCGAAAATTACCCTCTAGGTCAATCACCCCCTCCCCCCCCCCCTGTGTGTGTGCGTTTTTGTGTGCGTGAGTGTGAGTGTGTGTGTGTAGATGGGGGGGGGGTTGAGGGGATCTCGCACATGAAGTCTGTTGGCAATTATCGTAGGTGGTAATTTGTCCATGGGGGTAATGTTCAGAGGTGTAATTTTCCGGGGGTAATTGTCCTCGGGGGAATTTGTTTGATAAAATTATGGAAATGCAAGCACTACTTTAAACAAACAGAACCTTGTTATTCCTAGTACATTTTTTTTTATTGAGGTGTCATATGAAAGGGCAGATACTCAACTTTTTGGAAATGTGATTTTCACTTTGAAATTCAGATACCGTCCGCCAAATGACTTTTTGGTTTCCTCTCTTCAAATTGATGTGTATCACTCATGCGTTATATGCATTACATGAGTAGTATCAAATGAAAGAGGAGGATCTAGGATTTACAAATATGTGTCATTTATCAATTATAATTGTGATTAAGTTATGATAAAACATCGATAATTCTCGGTTTGGTTTTTTCTGGGACGCACTGTATAGCGCCCAATACATCGATACAACGATGTGTCTAAACGCATTACAAATATATTATTACCCCGGTCATCGGATTCAGGCCCACCCGCACATGTATGCACGTTCTCAACTCCCTGTGGAGCATTCCGACCAGTCGCCATTTTACTAGCGCACACTTGCTCATCCAACCACATTAACTTTTGCATCCTATCGGGTACCTGGAGAGTGGCAAATGGAGATTAATGTCTTGCCAAAGGACAGTAAGTGCTGCGGCGGGACTCGAACCCATAGGCCCGAATTCACAAAGGAGGTTTGTCGACAAAACCAGGTTAATGTGCTTCATACGACGCGTTTCGAGGCGCTCTCACAAACAATAAATGTGAATTTCAATCATAATAATAATAATAAAGATAGATTTATTGAGCGCATAATAAACCGAAGTTTCTCTATGCACTTTACAAAGTAAAAAACAAGCAAGTACAAGTATATTTAAATAGTTACAAATTAAGAACGAAATATAAAGACCTTAAACTAAAGACATGTAGCTAAGAGAATTCATTGCGAACAAAGTTAACACAGATAGCAAATACTTATGACAAATCAATAGGAGTAACATATTCAATTATAATACATAGATGACAGGTAATGTCAACAATTACAAACGAAACAAGTAAGTTTTAAGAAGGGTTTTGAAAGTCTGTCGTGTGGGAGCTTGACGGACATGTAGAGGGAGCGAATTCCAGAGAGTTGGGGCAGCCACTTCCAAAGCCCTGTTGCCGTAGAAATGAGTTAAGTGACGAGGAACTTGCAGGAGGTGCTGGGCTGAAGATCTGATTGTGCGTTCAGGAACATAAAGTGAAATCATATCTGAGATGTAGGCAGAACTCATGTCGTTCTGGGCTTTGAAAAAGATGAGCAGAATTTTGAAGATTATTCTCTTTTCGATTTGGAGCCAGTGAAGATCATGAAGAAGGTGTGAAGTATCGTGTCTGCGTGGGGCTCTTGAGATAATTCTAACTGCTGCATTATGTGGGGTTTGGAGCTTGCGAATCTTATTCTTAGGGAGACCATACAGTAGATTGTTACAGAAATCCAGTCTGCTCATGACGAAGGACTGGATCAGCGTTTGTGTAGCCCATTTTGCCTATCCCCCCAAAAAAGAACAAAAGGGCGGATCAATCTTCATTGTCGGCGGAATCAGTGCTCAGCACTTTCAAATTAGGGACTTTTAGATTTGCGTGGACTGATAAGTGTGACGTCCATTGAAGGCAGTGCATTACAAGGACGTCGATCGTAGCATAGACCTATTGCCTTCGTGCGAATCTAAAAGTCCCTATTATTGACCTAAGGCAGTACCCTGCTTCATTTGAAGATGGATTTCCAGAATTACGAAATAGATCACAAAATTTCCTCAACTAGTCTGTAACTATTCTGCTAGTAATCTTCAACCATAGTGTGGTGACATGTGACGTTGGCTGAGATATGGCCATCTGAATAAATATATTTCCTATAGAAACTCAGTGTTATTCTGCTCTGGTTCGTAATGTTATGAACCAGAGCAAAATAACACTGAGTTCCTTTAGGAATTCTATTTATTCAGATTGTCATATCTCAGCCAATACTTAACACCATATTCAATTGGTTTTCGACATTTGGACATTATTTTTTATGCTCTTTCGGAATGAAGAAAAATTGAGAAATTCAAAAAATATATTGTTATGATGTCACAGCTTCGGTACTCTATCCAGTGTATTCGCTAACTATTCTGTATTATTCGTCACGTTCTGGATGGGGGGGGGGGAATAGTTGAATAAAGGTTGTCGATTAAAAAGAGGGTAATCAGACCGGTTGAATGAAGAATAATTAATGACAGTAATGCACATTTATAATTATATAAATCATTTTTAATACAACAAAATAAATAAAGATTGATTCTGAACACGGCCTTGTTTTTGTTTTGTTTTTGTTCCCCCCCCCCCTCTATTTAGTTTTTTTTTTTTTAATCACCTTTTCAAACAACAATATAATACTGTATTATACTTTATTACTGTTTATTACTGTTTTGGTGGCAGCACCAATAAAGCCCTTGGCATTCCTAGCTGTCTCCACATTCAGATATATTTTGTTGTTGTTGTATTGTAAATGTTTCTCTTTAACTTGTAAGCTATGTTTTGTATTTTATATGTTTGTTATGATGTGTGTATTATGAATGAAATAAAAATATATTCAATTCAATTCATTTACATATCATTGTGGGGAAAAGTTTTGTTCGCCCGAGGTTGTGGAACAATTTTGATATGTTCACAGTAGTTTCTTGCGACTTGTTTGGTGATCTTGGCAAACACTGTATATACAGAATTTCAAGGAATATTTGACAATTCTTGCGAATGCTTGGTAATACTTACTCACTGCTTTCGCCAACATTTCGCAACCCATGCCACATTCCCACTTTAGAAATCTCATTGCCCGAAAATAAAAAATAGCCTTAAACTTACTTCCTATTGCTTCACATAATATCTGTAACTTTGCAATGTGCAAGAACGTTTACAAACAAAATATACGGATGCAAAATGCTGCAAAAGAAAACAAAATGGTAATCAAACTGATTTTCCTTTCCGAATTTTAATCTAACCGGGAAACATCGAGGATCGAAACTTAATGTAATTTTGTCACAAATTCGATCTGGAATACAGTTCCCTGTTTCTAAAAAGAATTAGAGGTGACAAGGAACGCTGTTTTTAATTTGCCATTATTCCTCTTCTACAAAATGTGCTTGTCTAGATGTGTACATGGTTTCCACAGTTCAATCCCATGAACGATAAGGAATGCAGTGAATAAAAGAGGAACTATGAAACGTCAAGGGTGATTGATCTTGATTCATGTCTTATAGAAAAAACGAGATCAAAAAGCATTATTAACAAAGATGTTTTATGAGCATCTGTATTGAAATTTAGGCTGTGATTGTCTGTATGTGCGTCATAAACACGGCTTAGTCGTGCATGTGTGTGTTGAAGCCTGGGAGGAGATTAGAGTTGGCCCGTTTCATATCAGGAAAGTTTTTTTCTTTTAAGCTAGGAGGTTTTATTCTTCAAGTCAGGGCGAAAGTCCGTGCGTTCTTGTGCGTTATTTTGTTTGTGTGCGTGTTTATGGGTGTGCTGCAATGACAACATTTCTTTCGTAACGAAATGCTCTCAATCGTTTCCATCTATATTTTCCATGAAATATATAAGGCATAAGTGTAGGAAAAAACCTAGACATATCAGGAAATACATCCTTAGGTAAAATACAATCTGATCAAAAGGAGCACAATTTCCTCAGAGTAACTCATTGAGTTACAAGATGACCCCAAAAGAAATACTTTCTATCTGTTCAACCCTATTTTCATCGTCGGCGAAATCAGTGCTCAGTTAAAAAAAATGACAAAGGCAGTATCCTGCTTTATTTGAAGATGGATTTCCAAAATTAAGAAATAGACAATTCCTTAACTAATCTGTAACTATTCTGCTAGTAATCTTCAACCATTAAATGTATTCGCTAACTATTCTGTAATTATTCTTTAACTAATTGTCACGTTCTGGAGGGGGGAAGGGCGAATAATTCAACAATGTTTTTTAAGGAATTTTAAGGAATATTTGACAATTTTGGCGAATGCTTGATAATACTTATTCACTGCTTTCGCAGACATTGTGCAACCCAGGCCACATTTCCACTTTAGAAATCTCTCTGCCCGAAAATGAAAGATAGCCTTAAACTTACTTCCTATTGCTTCACATGTTATCTGTTTACTTTGCAATCAGTGCAAACATGTTTACAAACAATCGTAACAAATAAATATCATATATATTATTTGTTTTTGCTACTGTGCGAAAAAATTGTATGATATTAATTAAAATAGGAACAGTCATATTTATGTATGATAATAATTATTGTGACTTTTAACTTTGCTATTATCTACTACCTTAAACTACTCATGCTTTATAGTAATTAAAAGGCTGATAAAGTACAATTGGTCTTCACTGCGCGACATCACACACTTTTCATAAATAAGTTGTAGGCTAAGTAACTGAATGCTAATATACGGATGTGACAATGCTGTAAAAGAAAAAAATGGTAATACAACTGAATTTCCTTTCTGAAATTTAATCTACCCGGGAACTTCGAGGATCGAAACTTAATGTAATTCTGTCACAAATTCGATCTGGAAAAACAGTTCCCTGTTTCTAAAAGGAACTATAGAGGTGAAAAGGAAATCTGTTTTTAATTTGCAATCTTCCTCTTCTACAAGATGTGCTTAAATAGCAATAGTCTAGATGTGTACATGGTTTCCACAGTTCAATCCCATGAACGATAAGGAATGCAGTGAATAAAATAGGAGCTATGAAAAGTTAAGGGTGACTGATCGGGATACATGTCTTATAGAGAAAACGAGTTCCAAAAGCAATATTCACAAAGATGTTTTGATCAGCATCTGTATTGAAATTTAAGCTGTGATTGTCCGTATGTGCGTCATAAACACGACTTAGTCGTGCATGTGTGTGTTAGAGCCTGGAAGGAGATTAGAGTTGCCCCGTTTCATATCATGAAAAGGTTTTTTTTAAGGCATCGTTTAACAATGTTAAATCTGAGATATTTATCAGGTGAATGATATAGTTTGTATCGAGGCACTTCACAAAGACGTATGCATTGAATTTGGTTACATTATACGAAAATTGCCTATTGGTATTGCAAATGCAATACGTCCGTCCTATACGTACGCGTTCACCGAAAAGCGAATGGTTTCAATAAAAACGGAATATGAAAGAAAAAGATAATACCGGTTTGACTAATATCCGATTAATCTGAAGGTCAGTAATTATCAACTTTACGACTTACCATTTTGAGGTCCTCTCCCATTTGCTACTTACTGACAATTTTCTGACATGTCCATTCCATTGTTTCTTCCTTTTATACGGCGGTTGTTCAAACACATTATGTGCAATGATTATATTTCGGGTGCATGTATGATTTAAACACTCTTTACCAATAAGTGATTATTTATGAAGTTCTCGGTACAACTAGAAAGTGGGAGGGGATCTTACAACATACCTCGCAGAGTTGCCAATATGTGTTTGATCGATCCCACATCAAAAATGTATAAGTTAAGAAAGACTTTAATCGGCATGTGCTAAATCTCTCAGGTGTAACGTGTAACCATCTCTGCCTTCACTCTGTCAACACATCTCTCTATTTTAGGCCAGATTTCCCCTTTAAGTTTAAGATATTTCTTTCATCTGAGATGGATATTTGCTGCTGTTGTTCAAATTAAATATATTTCACTAAATACGGATAGAAAGGACTTGGATTCAAGTCCTTTCTACCCGTTGCCCCTCGCCTATGGAACAAACTCCCTGCATTTCTAAGGAATAATACTTCACTTGACTTCTTCAAAAAACATCTGAAAACATACCTTTACCATTTATTCTCCTTAATGTGTTGATTGACAAAGGAAAATTATTATTATCCATTTATTATTATCATTGTTATTATCATAATAATTATCTTTATAATTATTTTCATTATCATTATCTTTATCATTATTAGTATAATAGTTGTTAACATTATTCTCATCATCATTATTATATTACAAATAATTGTATCGTATTACATCATCAGTTTTCTATTTTTATTCCCAGTGACATGAACATAATGACAATGAAGAAGTGTTTCGGAAAAAATCAGGCAGTTGTCGAGCTTCTCTTCATTCTTTGGATGACATCCATCATTCAAATTGCAGTTGGTGGTAAGTTACATTGAATATACGCATACCGGTGAAGAATGTATCTCCTCATCAATGTTTATGGGCCTAGCTTTTGGGGGAAATTTACATGTTCATCTATCACTGTCTACTATGTGTTCCACGTACACATGAAAGATATGTGGTGAAAAAAAAAATTCCCACATTGGAGTTTTAAAATTGGCTTGCATTTTTTTAAAGTAGATTATGTTTTTGTGATTATGTAGTTCATTCTCCTGAAATTGATCGTGTAGGTCTAAGGTATATGCACACAGTTTACAATGAATGTACTCGTAGAGTTAGATTGGCATTTGGTACATTGATATGATATCAATTTACAGTACTATACGTTAGTTTCAGTTCTGAGCACTCGAGAGTAGGCCCATGTATCAACACTTGATAATATTCATAGAATTTCGTAACGTTTGTTTTGGAAATCTTAAAAATAAGTGAAAGGGGGACCCAACCTAACTTAAAGTACATGTTGCCTTTCATAAAAAACACAATATGAAGAATTAGTGAGGTCATAATAAGAGGTGGGTAAATAATAACATTCATCATTCTCCTTATGGTTTTAGATTCCTTTTCTTGTTCGGGATCGAACATGAACGTGTCAGTGACTTTGGTTTGCGATGGATATTACGACTGTGACAGCTATGAGGATGAATCATCATGTAGTAAGTAACAAAACACCTCGGTAGTTTTGATCCTGAAATTCTTTTGGACTAAATCCCCTGTGTTCCGACGCACTATGTTCCGCTGCCTAGTACATGTACACACATATTATTATATAGTCTACAACTTAGGCAAATTTGCAGAAATCCCAATTAGCATATCCCCTAATTACTTACACCAGGGGTCTTTTTCATGAAGCTTGTTATTTACCACAAATTCTAAAATTCAACGACAAATTTGAACTCAGCCAATCAAATACAACGATTTCAATGGATTATACAGTTTTTTTAACTTGTTATTAGGGACTTTTCGATTTGCACTTTCATAAGTGGACTGCGACGTATGCGGTCATTTTTAAGCAGCGTTGATGAGGCACGCTGACTGTTGTTCGTTACCGTTTCGATGTTACACAACTACGACGCTCGCTTAGTGAGCGCGAAACGCGATCAAATAGCTAAAGATATAACACCAAATTCGGTGCATGGCACTGTTCTAAAAAATTGTGCTGCAGCAGATTAGCGTTGCATGAATAAAATGTGTTCATTTTATGAATTATTCTGCTTGGTGAGCGCGAAATTCGATCGAAAAGCTAAAGATTCAACACACCAAATTCGGTGCATGGGACTGATCTCGAAAATTATGCTGCAACAGATTGGCGATGCGCAAACAAAATGTGTTCATTTCATGAATTATTCTGCAACAATTTTGATTTAAGAGAAATTACAGGCACGAAAATGTGTTAATTTAAGAGAATTCACGCTTCCACCACTCTCCGGTTCTAGAATTGATAGCAACGTTCGTGAAATAGGGCCCAGGTAAACGAACACTAAATTGTTGGAAGACTGGTGCGGACATAAACAGCCAAACATTTCTCATTCTCTCACTTTCTTTCCCCCTGTTATATGAAATTATTAAATTGATTAGTGTCTTGCAATTTTACCGAGAGCTTTCTCTCTTTGTTTTCGAGCGACTTTTCACAACTTGGTAGGGGCCAGGGGCTTATCCTGAAATGTTCACACATTTCACTCACAAAACTTGACCCCTCAAAGTTATTGAGACCATCTAGGTCTTTAATTGAAAATGTATGAGAGTAGCTGTCGGTTCTAGGATACCTACCCCCCCCCCCCTGGACTTCAAGCCTCCGGACAACCACCCCCGGTCAACTACCCCCTAGGACAACTTTCCCCTAGGGCAACCATCCTCTAGGACGACTTCACCCAGGGCAACTACTCCCTGGACAACTACCCCCAGACAACAACAACCCCGGACAGCTACCCTCAGACAACTACCCCCAGACAACTACCCCCAGACAACTACCCCCAGACAGTAGCCCCTACGAAAACCATTCTCTAGGACAACTACCCCCAGACAACTATGATAGGGGTAGTTGTCCTGGTGGTAGTTGTCTGGGGGTAGTTGTCCTGGGGGTACTCGTCCTAGGAGGTGGTTGCCCTAGGGGGTAGTTGTCCTAGGGGATAGTTGTCCTACGGGGTAGTTGACTAGGGGTGGTTATCCGGGAGACGGATGTCCAGGGAGTAGGTGTCCCGATACGGTAGCTGTTGGGTCATCCCCCCCCCCCCTCCAACCCCAAAGTTGGGTCCAAGCACCAGATTTTTTTGTCTGTAGGGACTTTTAGATTTGCACGACGAGAACGTGGACTACTATGTGTGACATCCTTTTAAGGCACTGCCGGGCAGCGCGTTTCCGTTTTACACCCTGCCCTAGGCTTTTCTCCAATAAAATTTTACAAACCGACTGGTATTCGGAGTCTAGTCGTCCACATCTTGCCTCGGCGCTCTGCACACCACCAGCACTCTGAAAACGTCACGTAGCGCTAGCTAACTCTCTATACTAGTTGATCTTCCTAGTCGTATCATTTATTTTTATCCATTAATACGCAATACTCTAAGAGCGTGAGGATGCGTGATCAGCTCGCAAAATTTAGCCCAGCGATAACAAAACAATAATATATCGGGAAAACCGTCTTGAACAAGAAGACCCTCGCATCCCCAATTGAAATTGTACATAAGCTTTGGCTTCGCTATTCTTGACGTCGATATAAACAAACTTAGACTTCGAATACAGCATGTTTCGTGTAATTTCTTGCCGAAAAGCCTAGGGCAGGGTGTAAAACGGAAACGCGCTGCCGGGCACTGCCAGTGCCGTAAAAGGATGTCACATTGCCTTAAAATGATTTCACGCATGGCAGTGTACGTTCTCGTCGTGCAAATCTAAAAGTCCATAATATGAAGTCATATTTATGCATATCAGGACAAGCCAGTCTTTATAAATTTGGAATAAACAGAGATTTTTTTTAATGGTGTCCAAATGATTTAAGTGGGAAAATTTAATTTTTGTTTGTAATGTTCACTAATAATCTTTGGCAACGAAATTTCGTGCATAAGGTAGATGGGTTCAAACCGACCTGAGATTTCGGAGAGAAGTTCCCAGATTAGCCGGTCCAAGGTGAAGAAGTTTAAGTACCAATCTAGTTGTAGAACTGATCAGAATCATCTACAGATGCTAAACTTATTTGTGGTTATTTTCCTTTTTTCTTCTTTATACTAGTTTCTTTCCTATATGTCTTTAAATAAAAAATCTTACAGATAACTCAGCACCATATCTTCAGGAAGGCGAATCGTATTTCATCTCCATACCATACACCAGCACACCACGATTTTATGACGCAACATTACTACAAACAAACGCTATGAATGGATTTCAGGTTGTGTTCCAATATTTGTATCTCTACTATGATGATGATAAGATCGAAATAGGGACTGGTAATGTTCCGTCTGACATACAGTCTGTCATCACAACTTTCTATGGAGATAGCAGAAACATCGTTCCCGATGATGTCTATGTAAATACCAATGAGATGTGGATTGCTGTCATAGGAGCAAAGAGTTACTCTAGGCTTCAACTGGACGTTGGGATATTATATAATGACTTATCAAGTGAGTGAGCTAGTGTGGAATTAATGTTCTTTTAAAATATCGGTGGAATCTAAAACTCTGTGTATCGAAGCAATGATAACTGGTATATCTTTCCAGTTACAAAAAAGCTGAATTATTCAACACCTGTCGACTGATGAAGATAAACCATGTTGACAGTTTTACCAGAAATATTACTATTGACAAGGTGGTTTTAACGCGTCTAATTACTACAAGTAATTTTTAAAAAAACATAGTGGAATCCATTGTAAGATTTCCATGCATTTCGACCTACTCATATGTCACTTTTTTCTCTATCTTCTTCTATATTCTACTAGCCGTATTTGCTTGTTCGAGATCAAACAGAAACGTGTCACGGGTTGTCGTGTGCGATGGACTTTACCAATGCGATCGTTACGAGGACGAAGTACCATGCGGTAAGTCCAAGATAAACGGATATTTGGTAATACGTTCCTTAAAACTATGACAGTTTTTTGTTATAGTTATGAATTTGTAGCATATATTGATAATAACCTAATGCCTCTTCTAACATTTTCAATATGTCTTGTTACTTATGTTATGGCGTGCGCTATCAAATGAGATGGGAATGCTTTCTTCCTTCATATGACACATCAATGACAGAGCTCCCGGAAGAGAATCCAGAGCTTTGTCCCAAGCGTGGAACATTGTCAATAGAAAGTCCTTTGTTTGGTTATTTTGAAAGGTCAACTTTAGTTTCTAATGAACAGGCTAGTTAACTTTTTATTAATAACAAATTTTAGATTTCTATGATAAATTTGCTCTCTGTCAATCAAATACCACGATTTCTGTAGCTTTTAACAGTTATTGCAACTTGTTGTTGATAACAGGTTTCATGAAACATTGCACAGGTACACGGACACGGAATAATTGGAATAAGGATGCTGAAATATTAAGCCATACACTTCGCATTCTCTCACATTCTTGTCAACTGTTTCATGAAATTGTGAAGTTCATGAGAGTCTTGCAATTTTATTGGTGAACTCTCTTCATCATTTAAAAGACAGATTTGTTTTGGTTTTCTCATGAACTTTTCTTGATATTTTAGTCACTTGAATTATGTTTTTTGTGGTCAAGGCCCTTTTTTTCAACGTTTTTTCACAACTCGGTCGGGTCGAGGGACCTATCCTAAAATTGCCACAAATTTCACTCACAACACTTGACCCTCAATGTTATAAGACCATATAGGTCTTTAAATATAAATGTAGCAGTCGGAGTGTAGCTGTCGGTTCTAGGATGCCTACCCCCCCCCCCCCTCCCCTGGACTTCCAGCCTCCGGGCAACCACCCCCGGTCAACTACCCCCTAGGACAACTTTCCCCTAGGGCAACCATCCTCTAGGACGACTTCCCCCAGGGCAACTACTCCCTGGACAACTACCCCCAGACAACAACAACCCCGGACAACTACCCCCAGACAACTACCCCCAGACAGTAGCCCCTACGAAAACCATTCTCTAGGACAACTACCCCCGGACAACTATTATAGGGGGTAGTTGTCCTGGTGGTAGTTGTCCGGGGGTAGTTGTCCTGGGGGTACTCGTCCTAGGAGGTGGTTTTCCTAGGGGGTAGTTGTCCTAGGGGAAAGTTGTCCTACGGGGTAGTTGACTAGGGGTGGTTATCCGGGAGACGAATGTGCAGGGGGTAGGTGTCCGGATACGGTAGCTGTCGGGTTACCCCCCTACCCCCCCCCCCCCCAACCCCAAAGTTGGGTCAAGGCACCAGATTTTTTGTCACTAGGTTCTTTTAGATTTGCACGACGAGAACGTGGACTACTATGTGTGACATCCTTTTAAGGCACTGCCGGGCACTGCCAGTCCCGTAAAAGGACGTCACATTGCCTTAAAAGGATGTCACGCATGGCGGTCTACGTTCTCGTCGTGCAAATCTAAAAGTCCATAATATGAAGTCATATTTATGCATATCAGGACAAGCCAGGCTTTATAAATTTGGAATGAACAGAGATTTTTTTAATGGTGTCCAAATGATTTAAGTGGGAAAATGTAATTTTTGTTTGTAATGTTCACTAATAATCTTTGGCAACGAAATTTCGTGCATTGGGTAGATGGGTTAAAACCGACCTGAGATTTCGGAGAGAAGTTCCCAGATTAGCCGGTCCAAGGTGATGAAGTTCAAGTACCAATCTAGTTGTAGAACTGATCAGAATCATCTACAGATGCTAAATTTATTTGTGGTTATTTTCCTTTTTTCTTCTTTATACTAGTTTCTTTCCTATATGTCTTTAAATAATAAATCTTACAGATAACTCAGCACCATATCTTCAGGAAGGCGAATCGTATTTCATCTCCATACCATACACCAGCACACCACGATTTTATGACGCAACATTACTACAAACAAACGCTACGAATGGATTTCAGGTTGTGTTCCAATATTTGTATCTCTACTATGATGATGATAAAGTCGAAATAGGGTCTGGTAACGATCCGTCTGACATACAGTCTGTCATCACGACTCTCAATGGAAGAATATCCATCGCTCCCGAGGATATCTATGTAGATACCAATGAGATGTGGTTTGCTGCCATAGCAGGAAAGAGTAACTCTAGGCTTCAAATGGACGTGCGGATATTTGCTAATGATTTATCAAGTGAGTGAGCTAGTGTGGGTTTAATATCCTTTTAAAATATCTGTTGAATCCAAAACTCTGTGTATCGAAGCAATGATAACTGGTATCTTCCCAGTCAAAAAATAGCTGAATTATTCAAAACCTGTCGACTGATGATGGTAAACCATGTTTACAGTTTTCCCAGAAATAATAGTATTTTTAAGGTAAATTTCACGCGCCTAATTACTACAAGTAATTTAAAAAAAACCATAGTGGAATCAATTGTAAGAATTCCATGCATTTTGACCTACTCATATGTCACATTTTCCTCTATCTTCTATATTCTACCAGCCGTATTTGCGTGTTCGAGATCCAACATCAATGTGTCACGGGCTGTCGTGTGCGATGGACTTTACCAATGCGATCGTTACGAGGACGAAGTACCATGCGGTAAGTCCAAGGAAAAAGGATATTTGGTACTGCGTTTCTTAAAAGGTTATCCGGGAGACGAATGTGCAGGGGGTAGGTGTCCGGATACGGTAGCTGTCGGGTTACCCCACTACCCCCCCCCCCCCCCAACCCCAAAGTTGGGTCAAGGCACCAGATTTTTTGTCACTAGGTTCTTTTAGATTTGCACGACGAGAACGTGGACTACTATGTGTGACATCCTTTTAAGGCACTGCCGGGCACTGCCAGTGCCGTAAAAGGACGTCACATTGCCTTAAAAGGATGTCACGCATGGCAGTCTACGTTCTCGTCGTGCAAATCTAAAAGTCCATAATATGAAGTCATATTTTTGCATATCAGGACAAGCCATTCTTTATGAATTTGGAATAAACAGAGATTTTAAATTTTTAATGGTGTCCAAATGATTTAAGTGGGAAAATGTAATGTTTACTAATAATCTCTGACAACAAAATTGTGTGCATAAGGTAGATGGGTTAAAACCCAACTGAGTTTTTGGAGAGAAGTTCCCAGAATAGTCGGTGCATTGATGCAAGGTAATGAAGTTTAAGTACCAATCTAGTTGTAGAACTGATCAGAATCATCTACAGATGCGAAATTTATTTGTTGTTATTTTCCTTTTTTCTTCGTTATACTAATTTCTTTCCTACATGTCTTTAAATTAAAATATCTTTACAGATAACTCAGCCCCATTTCTTCAGGAAGGCGAATCACATTTCATCTCCTTACCAACCACCACTACAACACGATTTTATGATGCAACCTTGCTACAAACAAACGCTACGAATGGATTTCAAGTTGTGTTCCAGTCTATATATATATATCCTGGTGTTAAAGTCGAAATAGGGTCTGGTAACGATCCGTCTGACATACAGTCTGTCATCACGACTTTCAATGGAAGAATATCCCTCGCCCCCGAGGATGTCTACGTAGATACCAATGAGATGTGGTTTGCTGCCATAGCAGGAACGAGTAACTCTAGGCTTCAAATGGACGTGCGGATATTTGCTAATGATTTATCAAGTGAGTGAGCTAGTGTGGGATTAATGTTCTTTTAAAATATCTGTTGAATCCAAAACTCTGTGTATCGAAGCAATGATAACTGGTATCTTTCCAGTCAAAAAATAGCTGAATTATTCAAAACCGGCGACTGATGAAGGTAAACCATGTTTACAGTTTTACCAGAAATGATTACAGATATTGACTGGCAGGGGGTGTAATATAACATTCGTTGGACCGTCGGAGTTATATTTTCCCAAGGGGTTATATTTTCCCGAAGCGCGCAGCGCTGAGGGAAAATATGATCACGTGGGAAAATATAAGTCCTTTGGGCAGTCCAACGAATGTTGTATTACACACCCTGCCAGTCAATATCTTTTATATTAGATAGCCTTGATTAAGACTAAATTCTAAATAGGCTAGATGATCTAGATCTAACGTTAGATTTCAGACTAACGAAATAAAGTTGTCTACTCACCCAATTTTATATCCATTTCTTGCAGAACCTGTCATTCACTGTTTCCCAAAATATCATAATGTCATCCAAATAACTTTAAAGTTTAAAACTTCCAACAATCAGCTGTTCAACTAACACGAACGCAACATATTTACACAAGCTTAGTAGCAGTTTTTGTTTACTTGTTAATGATCTTCACAGTACACTGATGAAAGTGATACTGCACAACCTTTTTCTGGTCAAAATCAAGTTTGTTTGACACAAAATTCATGGTTTGACTTTGAGGCGAAGACTGTGAATTTGGTCCTGTGAGTGTGAATTGTTGGGGGTTCTGGACTTCGAGCTCACCGCTAGTCTCCGACTCTGGTCCTACTCCTACTCCTAGTCCTACTCCTACTAGATCTACGAGTTGAAGTTGATGCTGAGGCTGAGCCGAAACGTTAGGCGTAGATCTAACGTTAGTTAGATGAGATAGAACAGGGCTCAATGGTGGCCTACTTTTTGTACATGGAGGTCCTGTTGGTGTCGAACCAGGTCCAGGACCAAATCTAAAACTAGGTCTTGGACTAGCAAGCCTTACTTTAGCTCCAGAGTATGTGACTTGGTGGCATTTCTCTGACAAGCACAAGCTCATTTGCCTTTTGTGTCCCTCTGCAACTCGCGAGTAATGTTTAAGACTGTTCTCACTTTTATGTCCAGAAACGCTCATGATATGCCTCGCTTCAAAACCGTGCTCATCTCATGTAGTGATAGTCATAGGCGCCGGAAGTGGGGGGGGGGGCAGGGGGGGCAGTTGCCCCCCCAGTCAAAAAGGTGGGGGGGCAAAACGCATTTTTGCCCCCCCCCCAAAACGCCCCCCCCCCTCAAAAAAAAAAAAAAAAGCAGTAAAGGAGTAAAGATGGATTGTATTTTTAACCCCAAAGAACATAACAATAATAAAAACCTGAATTGAATCACATATAAAATTCTATTCAAAGAAAGGAAAGTACTGTTAACAGGAATTAAATTTCCTAAACATTGCGCATGCCACCTATATTTATCAATGGAGGTTTTCATAATAGCGATACGCGCATATCGTGGACATACCGTGAGAGAATGGGTAAGCATGTCTATTTTTGTGTTGTTATAGGGGTGAGAAGACATGAGCCCCTGAACGCTTCCAAGATCGGTTGAACTTTTTAAGACCCCTCCCCAGGACGTCGATCAATTACATGTATGTGCCCCCCCCCCCCAAAAAAAAAAAAAAAAAAAAAAAAAAAACCATCAAACTCTGGCTACGGCCCTGCTGAATGGGGGGGGGGGGTCATTCCTTTTTATGCGTTTGCTGGAAAATGAGAAATTCCCAAATTTACAGTCGGGCGAAAAAATATGCTTATTTAGAAGCCTTTATGTTATGGTCTGCAAACGGTTGGGCTCGGGGGCTCGAGCCCCCCTCTCACTTTTTGAAAAAGTATATTACAGAGAAAAAGAAAGAAATAGAGAGAGAAAAAATAAGTGACCTGCCAATGTCACAAATGTGGTATCAAAATATGCTCATCTGACCGGAATTAAATGCCTTAAACCCCAGAGCTTCCGAGGGCTCTGCCCCCTGGACTCCACCAAGGAGCCTAAGGCGGATCCCTGGATGCTCATCTGGCCGTAATTAAATACCTAAAACCCCTGAGCTTCCGGGGGCTCTGCCCCCTGGACCCCACTAAGGGCCCTAAGGCGGCCCCTGGATGCTCATCTGACCATAGTTAAATATTAAAACCTCTGAACTTCAGGGGGGCTCTCCCCCTTGACCACATTAATGGCCTTAAAGAGGGCTCCGGGATGCTCATCTAACTGTAATTTAATATCTAAAACCCCTGAGCTTCCGGGGCTCTGCCCCCTGGACCCCACCAAGGGCCCTAAGGCGGCCCCTGGATGCTCATCTGACCATAGTTAAATATTAAAACCTCTGAACTTCCGGGGGCTCTACCCATTGACCACATTAATGGCCTTAAAGAGGGCTCCTGGATGCTCATCTAACCGTAATTAAATATCTAAAACCCCTGAGCTTCCGGGGGCTCTGCCCCCTGGACCCCACCAAGGGCCCTAAGGCAGGCCCCTGGATGCTCATCTGTTCATAGTTAAATATTAAAACCTCTGAACTTCCGGGGGCTCTCCCTCTTAATGGCCTTAAAGAGGGCTCCTGGATGCTCATCTGACCGTAATTTAATGCCTAAAAACCCTGAGCTTCAGGGGGCTTTGCTCCCTGGACTCTCCGCCAATAAGGGACCTGCCAGTGTCACAAATAAGGTATCTTAATATGCTTATCTGACCGTAACTTAATGCCTAAAAACCCTGAGCTTCCGGGGGCTCAGCCCCGTGACCCCCTTCCGAGGCTCATGCCATGGACCCAACACCAATTTACGGCTCTACCTGATCGTTAATACTCCACTTTGAAAAACGTTCCACGGGGCCTGCATATAACGTGTAAGAGTGGTGGTTTATGCAGATTTTTCTTCTGCCCCCCCCTTCCAAACGTTTTTGCTCATTACGTCACTGCCCCTGGAAGGTGAGCCCCCTGGAATGTTTGCCCCCCCCCCCCCCAATCCCAAACTGCTTCCGGCGCGCCTGGTGATAGTTGTAGCTCGAAGGCAGTGGTTCGTGTAGATTTTAGACGTGTTAGCTGCAATGCTAATGGTCTTCAATTTGGTTCCCAAAGTGTTTTTGCCAACAACCTGATGATCATACCACGGCACACTTTGTTGTTGTGACCCGTCTCCAGCATTGACGACATCTTCAGGAGCTATTGATTTTGGCCGTTGCCAAAAAAGGGAAAGCCAGGGTTCAAATGTGAAATGTAATCGCAAAACGACTTCACAGGGCAATTTACATCCTTTGTCTCATACATGCGACCACACTGGCTCCTTGTGTCATCGTTATTGTCTCCTCTGTGATTTTTAGTCAACTTGTCCTTTGCAAGATAAACGTACCTCCTGTCACTGGAATCTGTAGCAATGTCAAAATCATCTACCTTTAGATCTTTAACATTTTATCTGCCTCTGTTACACAGATGTAACATTAAGTTTATGAATACAGCGTTCTGGAGACCTTTAGGAGTAGAACGGTCCAACGCTGGAGAAGACAACATTTTGCCAAAGTCTTCCTTGCTTATAGGATCTTTGTGTGTTATTGCACCCTTTTCCTCAGCTTTCAGCTTATGAAGGACTGCAACAAACATGTCATTCGCACGCCTAAATGCACCACTATTTACGATGTCCATTGACTTTGTTTTTAGAAAGTGTTTCTGGAGGCCATAGCGTATTGTGATCATGGATCTCTTGGCGTAAAGTTCGCCATTTCCTCGCCGCACCTCTGCGTAGAATGCTCGAAGACAATCGCATAACTCTTGCTCGGAGTATTCCTTCTCCACTTTTTCGAAGTCAAGAGACTTTGCCCTACAGTAGCAGTTGAATGTTTCCAATGCTTGTTTTAACACATTTTTTGTAGATTTAGAATCCTTATCGTCCAAAAGCTGTTCTAGTTCCTTTTCGGTCATTAACACAAATCGGGGCTCCATTTCGAAGTGTTGTTGAGGTACTGAGACGCTCGCGACTTGTAAAATGTAGGCTAGATCTAGAACTTAAAGTTCGCGGGTCGAATTTATTTCCAATCGAGACTTTATATCGTTGATCGATCACAAACGATTGTCTGCTTTAGTCCGATGTAAATCATATCAATATAATTGAGATTACTGCATTATGTTATATAGATAAATGATGTATGATTCGATGTTATATATTGAATGATATAATGTAACACAGATGTACATGTATGAATTGATTTGATGTATTGAATGAACACAATAAAGAACATTACAAAAAAAAAAAAAATATCCGTGTCATTGGTGACATACAGTCCTCAAGAGGGCGACATACACTGATTAAAAATATATTCATTTCACCGGCCGGTAAAATATAACACTGAAAAGTGACCGACCAGGAAAATATAACAATTTGAATCCTCGCAATTGATATCATGTGACAAGCTCTGGGCCAATCACATCTCGGTATCTGTCTAAGCTATCTAATATTAGTATTTATAAGGTAAATTTCATGCGCCTAATTACTACAAGTAATTTAAAAAAAAACATAGTGGAATCAATTGTAAGAATTCCATGCATTTTGACCTACTCATAATGTCACTTTTTCTCTATCTTTTATATTCTACTAGCCGTATTTGCTTGTTCGAGATCCAACATCAATGTGTCACGGGCTGTCGTGTGCGATGGACTTTACCAATGCGATCGTTACGAGGACGAATTAGTATGCGGTAAGTCAAAGAAAAACGGATATTTGGTAATGCGTTCCTTAAAACTACACGCAAAAAACTGAGGTGCTAAATGTTGGGTGCTGAGTGAGATTCTGCACTTGAAGTACCAAAATCAGCACTTGACGGGTTAACTTTAACAAGGAAACCGAAACGTGCTGAATATTTGAGTGCAGAAAACGAGTGCTATAATAAATATGCAGCACTTAACATCGAGTGCTGACTGCATAACCTGATCTGATTGGTCGGTTAGTATAATAGCTGTTACCTTGTGAATATTTGTTTTTGAATCAAATTCAGCTAAGAGATTCTTACATTCTTCATTCTCCAGGTCAATACCCAAGGCCTCAAAAGTCTGAATAACTTTGCTCCTTAAACTGTCAACAACATCAGTATTCAAAGCTGTTGCAGCAGATAACACTCTGTTTGTCATAGCATGGGTCATGTTGGTGTTTGATAAAAGAGAACCAATGAAAAATGCAGCTGGTCTCACTATGAACATGACAGACAATGAAAGCGGACAAAATATACAGTTCCTCAGGTAGACAAAGGAACATCCCTTGACTGCTATTATGTAAAATGTGTAGAACAGGTGAATATGCATGTGACACCTGTTTTTACATAATAGCAGTGAAGGGATGTTCCTTTGTCTACCTAAGGAACTGTATATTTTGTCCGCTTTCATTGTCTGTCATATTCATAGTGTCTTGTACTGTCATTATGCATTGCTCCATCTTGTTCTTGTAGTAGGCCTATCCTATCATCATCATCATCAAATGCATCATCTGCTGCAGGATTATGCACTTCACCAACAGCAACACCCAAATCAGCATCAACTAGACCCTCCATACCCTGTACAACTTCAGGTTCAGGTTCTTCTTGTGGATGTTGGTTTAATAAATGTTTCCTGTAAGAGTTGAAAGTGGTAAATGACGAAGGACATCCACCTTGACCACATACCAAATGTAGATGGGGCATGTCAAACAACGCATGAGTTAGCACTTGCACAAGGGCTATTCTGCTAGCACCCAAAAGAGAGCAAAACTTGGCACTTTAAGTGCACAACAGTCAGCTCCTTTGGGTGCTAGCAAAGTAGCCCGGGTGCAAGTGCTAACTGAGCACTTCGAGTGCAGTCACTATGCGAGCTCCTAAAAAGTGCTAAAATTGAATCTTTAAGTGCTAAATTTAGCACTTTTTTTTTTTGAGTGTATGACAGTTTTTTGTTATAGTTATGAATTTGTAGCGTATATTGATAATAACCTAATGCCTCTTCTGACATTTTCAATATGTCTTGTTACTTATGTTATGGCGTACGCTATCAAATGAGATGCCAATGCTTTCTTTCTACATATTATGACACATCAATGACAGAGCTCCCGGAAGAGAATCCAGAGCTTTGTCCCAAGCGCAGCACATTGTCAATAGAAGTCCTTTGTTTGGTTATTATGATAGGGCAATTTAAGTTTCTAATGAACAGTCTAGTTCAACATGTTATTACATAAAAACAAACTCTTAAATTCTATGATAATTTTGCTCTTAGTCAATGAAATACAAAGATGTCAGTAGCCTATAACAGTGGTTGCAACTTATTATTGATAACAGGTTTCATGAAACAATTGCACAGGTACATGAACACGGAATAATTGGTATAAGGGTGCTGAAATATTAAACCGTACACTGCGCATGCTCTCACATTCTTGTCTGTTCATGAAATTGTGAAGTTCATGAGTGTCTTGCAATTTTAAGGTTGAACTTTCTTCATCATTTTAAAGACAGGTTTGTTTCGGTTGTGGACTTTTAAAGATATTTTAGTCACTTGGGTTATGGTTTTTGTGGGTAAGGCCTAATAGGGTATCCTTTTTTCAACGTCTTTTCACAACTCGGTAGGGGCGAGGGACTTATCCTGGAATTGTCACACATTTCACTTACAAGACTTGACCCTTCAATGTTATTGAGACTATCTAGGTCGGTGATAAAAAAAAGTGTGGCAGTCTGAATGTAGCTTTTGGGTACCACTTCCCCCCCCCCCTCCCCCACCCCCACCCCCATCCCAGGGTCGGGTCCATGCAAGCACCAGATTTTTGTCAATATGAAAATGTAATTTTTATTTGTAATGTTCAGTAATATTCTCTGGCAACAAAATGTCGTGCACAATGTAGATGGGTTGAAACCGACCTGAGTTTGGTTTCTGTTTTGGGGAGCTCTGACAGATTGGGTCAGGTCGACATGCTTTTCTAGAATACCCTAAATGATCTAGGGGGTCAAATCGTACGGATAGTGAAGGGTTGTTTTTGGAGAGAAGCTCCCAGATTAGTTGGTGCAAGGTGATGAAGTTCAAGTACCAATCTAGTTGTAGAACTGATCAGAATCATCTACAGATGCGAAAGTTACCTGTTGTTATTTTACTTTTTTCTTCTTAATATTAAGTTCTTTCCTCACTTTCTCGACCATTATCGATCCACTGCAGGATGAAGGCCTCAGCATGCTGTCTGCAAATGACTCTGTTTAGTGCTTGTTTGTGCCAATTAACCTTTCCCCAGTACTGTTGCAGCTCATCTCTCCATCTTTTTCTTTGACGTTCCCTGTTTCGTTTTCCCTCACATGGTGTCCGGTGAGTGATTGCTGAACTCCAGCGATTATCATTTCTACGGCTGATGTTGCCCGCCCAATTCCGTTTCCTTCTTCTAACTGTTTCAAGGATGTCCTGGACTTTTGTCTGCTCCCTGATCCATTTGTTCGTTTTTCTGTCTTTGTTTGTGATGCTTAGAATACTTGTTTACATGTTGTGTTGACATGCTGCTAGCTTTCTCTCCATTTTTGACGTTAGTGTTCATGTTTCTGCAGCGTATGAGATTACAGGGATGATGCACAGGTTATATACTTTCTTTTTTAGGCATAATGGAAGTTTGCCTTTCATGATGGTGCTGCACCTACCGAAGGCTTGCCTTCCAGCTTTGATTCTCCTAATGTACTCCTATACTTGCTCCATTTTGGTACCATTCACTTGGATTTGTTTTGGAGAATTGGCTGATCCTGCCATGACTTTAGTCTTCTTCATGTTCATTTGAGACCTGTTATTCGGCTTGCATCGTCAAGTTCTTGCAGCATTATTTCGAGGTCGTTTAAGTTGTCAGATATGATGACAACATCGTCTGCAAATCCTAAAGGTACTCCCTTTTGCAGCCAACCTCAAATTCTGTAGAACTTTGCAGGAATTATGAATATATCATGTATGTCCTATCTGTAAAATTTAAACGTTAGCCTCGTCCTAATATTCAAATTATGCAAGGAAACCCGTTTACTTGCTAGACTTCACTGTCAGACACTATTGAGTGACTGACTGGCTTTTTTCTTCTTTGGTAATAACATACATAACATGAGCTGTAAAGGGTACATGAGCATTTGTCTACATCAATAATCCACTTCTTGTGATGGCCAAAATTAAACTGATTGAATCTTTGCGCAGCATAAAACGTATGACCATTCGGTACAATGGTCTGAAAATCAAGACTATTACTTATTTGCTCTATAGCTCCTAAGTCGATTTGACAACTAATAGTCGTTATTTTCCCACTTGAAGACATTTTCAAGCCCCACCTTTTTTAGGGAAGTTCTAAATTAGTATCATCTTTCAAATGCCGTTGGAATTTAACCTTTTCATTTTTTTGGCCTGCAATTGGGACATAGTACCTTGGCTCATGTTTTCCCCGTTTATGTTGATTCCCCCTTTGATGACCAGTCTAATGTTTTGAAGATGCTCTCTAGGCAAGCAGTGAAGAATTTTGGTGAGCCGGTGTCTCCCTGTCGAACTCCCTTTCTTATCATGATTTTGTTGCTGGCCTTGTGCATTTTGACAATGTTGTAGCAGTCTGAATAAATGTCTTTAAGGATTTTGATGTATGCATTATTGATTCCTCGGTCTTGAAGTGCCTTCAGTACTGCATAGGAATCAAATGCCTTTTCGTAGTCTACAAATGCTACGCAGAGGGATGTTGTAACTCTTAGTATTTTTCTTTCAGTTGATTAATGGTGTGGATGTGGTCCATAGTTGAGAAACCCCTTCTGAAGCCTGCCTGTTCCCTTGGTTGGTTGTTATCAAGGATTTGCTCTAGCCGGTTGGTGATGATTTTTGTTTACAGCTTATACAGGTTTGAGAGGAGGCTGATGGGTCTGTAGTTCTTTAGATCTCGCTTGTCCCCCTTTTTGTGCAGAATTATCATTGATGTGGTACCCTTCTCGTTTGCATACATGCATTGTAAAGTTTGGCTAGTTCTTCGGTTATTGTGTACCCTCCTTTGATTGTGTCTATGACTATGTTGTCTGGGCCTGGTGATCTCCCTCTCTTCATTTGATTTATTGCATGTTGAACCTCCCAATCAGTTACAATTGGGATCTCTTCTTGTAGTTCTCCTGGATCTTCTGTCTCTTTATTGCTGTTGTGTAGCTGTTCATAACATTCTTCAATTCTTTGAAGTATCTGGTCCTGATCTGTGGTTTCTTGTCCATTGCTGTCGAGGAGGCACGTGATTTTTCTGTTTTCCATGTGCTAGTCTCTTGTAAGTTTATTTCAAATTTTTGTTTTCCTCAATTGTGGATTTGATCATTGTTGTGTTGTAACTACGGATGTCTTCACGTACCTTTTTCCTTACTGTTTTGCAGGTTTCTACATATTCAACATTTTGGATGCCTGTGCATTCTGCTTTCATGTTCCTTCTTTTTTTCCATGAGTTTTCTGGTAGATTCTGATATCTTGTTTTCACGAGCTTTTTATTTTTTTCCCTGCGATCTTTACGGCGATTTCTTGTTGTTTTTTCCCAATAGCAGATCAGTCCATGTTTCAAGAGATCGGTCCACCTCCCTGGTCTGTGCATTTATCCGTCAGAAGTTGAAATTGTTTTTTCAACTCCAGTTGAATTCCTGTTCTCTTCTCTTTTAGTTTCTCTAGGTTGATGCTACTTTGCTTTGGTTTTATGAGTTTTTGCCTCTCTAGTCGGGTGTTGATTTTCATCATGCCCAATACCATCCTGTAGTCACTTCCCACGTTCACCTTGCTGATTGTTTTCACGTCTTGGATGATGTGAGGATTATCAATTAATATGAAGTCAATTTCATCCTATGTGTTGCCGCCGGGGCTTTTCCATGTCCATTTCCTGGATGCTCCTTTCTTGAAGAAAGTGTTCATTATTCTCATTTTGTTGCTAATGGCAAATTCAAGAAGTCGGTCACCCCTGTCGTTTCTTTGCCCACTTCCGAAGGGGCCAATTGTGCTCTCTTCTCCTTCCTCTCTTTTCCCGACCTTGGCACTGAAGTCACCCATGACTATTGTAAACTGTGTTTTAGTGCATCTTTACGTCCGTTATTTCCCCGTAAAGCTTCTCTACCTCTTCATCGTCGTGTGTTATTTGTGCCAGACGTTCATTTATTCCTTTTATTTCAGAAACGCTTCCGGCGATGCTTTTGTGTACCAAGAATCCTACTCCTGCTTCGCTCTTATTTTTTTTCCTATATGGTAGTATAAAGGGTATGAAGTATGAAGGAGTGACCAAAGTTCGCGGACATTTTAGAACATGTTTAAAATGTGATATTCGATTTATGATTTCTCATATGCTACACAAATTTTTTTATTTCAATTATTACCAAATGAACTGCAAAGTTTTTTTTACTACAGATTGGTTCATCTAGAATATTTATCGTCGAAGGATTTCGGACATAATCGCGATCTAAAAATTCGATGTCCGATCGTGCGTGCGCGCTGCAACTAAAAAAGTCATAAAAACAACGAGACCTAACTTCACGCACGGGGGTTTACAGTTGATTTATCAAAATATGCGATCCATCAAAAATAAGGTAATATCATAATTTGCGAGGCAAGATATCATACATTCAGTTGGTAACACATTTTACTTACAATTTTGAGGAAATCTGCTCTCAAATTGAAGATTTTCAGACCCTTATCGGTAAGTTGATAATTTTTCGGAACGGACGCAAACAATTGCAAAATTTGTCAATCTTTTGTTAATACTTTCACAATTTCGTACCCAATTCCAAGAAAAATTTCATCTCTGGGTAATTTTATGGTCATCTTTCCATTGGTGATATCAGATTTTCGAAATCTTACTGATTTTTTTGAGATAGCGAACTTAGGTCACACGCGAACTTTGGTCTCACCACCATACTGTGAGTTCTCCTCCTCGTCTTGACCCAGTCCAATTATGTCCCACTTTATTGCGTGTAGTTCTTCCTCGAGTTCCAGTAGGCTCTCGTCTTGGAGCAGTGATCTCACATTATATGTTGCAATGTTCAGTTTCCATTGGTGGCCTGTCCTTACCCAAGGATTCTTAGCATGCACCCCCGCTCCTTGCTTTATCGGGCCGCCACCTTGGTCCTGAGCAAATGATCTGCTTGGCCGGACTGGAAGCCTTTGCTTATTTGTGTCTGTCATGCTGGTTTGTGTGGGCCTATACCCATCCTCGCTGGCCCAATGCGGGTTGGACAGGGGATTTTACATCATAGCTCCGACTCCTATGTTGATGACCTTACTGGGCTACGAAGTCAACCTTTCCGCCTATTTCCCCACAGGTAGGGTTATTTAACCCATATATTGAGCTTGGTTGATGGGCGCCAAGGCATGTCCACACGCCGGTGGGCCTGCACGCCGGATCTCTGGGGCACAAAGCTGCTCCGAGATCCCTTACAGTTTTGCCTGGGACCGTGAGGTACCCAGTTACCGTGTGTTGCCGCGTGGAGGCACTGTATGAGTCTTGGTGGAGGAGCGCCTATGTACTGGCAGGGGAAGGCTTATATAGGCAATCGGCTTCCCTTTTCACCTTGCGGTTAGCCAGCGGCAGCAGCTAAAGCAGAAGTCGCAAGCACTATGCTAAAACTACACTATGCTAATCTATTTCAACACTGCACTACACGCTTCACTACATCATGTGTCTACTAATTACACAGTTCTTTCCTACGTGTCTTTTAATACAAAATCTTACAGATAACTCAGCACCATTTCTTCAGGAAGGCGAATCACATTTCATCTCCTTAACAACCACGACAACACGATTTTATAACGCAACCTTGCTTCAAACAAACGCTACTAATGGATTTCAAATTGTGTTCCAGTCTTTGAAGCTCATCCATGGCTATGATTATGCTAAGTTCGAAATAGGGACTGGTAACGATCCGTCTGACATACAGTCTGTAATATTAACTTTCCATGGACCTAGAAACACCGCCCCCAAGGATGTCTATGTAGATACCAATGAGATGTGGATTGCTGCCATAGGAGCAGAGAGTAACACTTGGCTTCAAATGGATGTTTGGATATTTTCTAATGACTTATCAAGTGAGTGAGCTAATGGGATTAATGTTCTTTTAAAATATCGGTGGAATATAATATTAATAATAATAATAATAATAATAGGTATTTCTATAGCGCCATCTATCTAGAAATTCTATTCCGAGGCGCATTTATTATTACCTATTATTATTACGCTCCAGCATTTCAAGGAATTAATTCCTGTCGAGTACCCATTTAAATCATCTGGGTTGAGTTTGGCAAATTTCGATCAATGTATTGCCAAAGGATATTAGTGCCGAATCGAACCGCGGACCTCAAATTGGGATCAACAGTCCGGCGACGTTTCCACTCGACCACGACACCTCTAAAGCTCTGTGTATCTGAGCAATGATAACTGGTATTTGTCCAGTTACAAAAAAGAAGAATTATTAAACACCTGTCAACTGATGAAGATAAACCATGTTTCCAGTTTTACCACAAAAAATAGTATTGAGAAGGTGAATTTAGCGTGCCTAATTACTACAAGTAATCAAAGAAAACATAGTGGAATCGACTGTAAGATTTCCAAGCATTTTGATCTACACATATGTAACTTTTTTCTCTATCTTCTTGTATATTCTACTAGCTGTATTTTCTTGTTCGAGATCCAACAGAAACGTGTCACGGACTGTCGTGTGTGATGGACTTTACCAATGCGATCGTTACGAGGACGAATTAGAATGCGGTAAGTCCAAGAAAAACAGATATTTGGTACTCCGGTCATTAAAACTATGACAGATTTTTGTTGTAGTTATGAATTTTTAGCATATATTAATATTAACCTAATGCCTCTTCTGATATTTTCAATATGTCTTGTTACTTATGTTATGGCGTGCGTTATCAAAGAAGATTATAATGCTTTCTTCCTACATATGACACATCAATGACAGAGCTCCCGGAAGAGAATCCAATGCTTGGTCCCAAGCACAGAACATTCTCAATAGGAAGTCGTATGTATGGTTATTATGATAGGTCAATTTCATTTTCTAATGAACAGTCTTGTTAACTTGTTATTAATACCAAAAAGAATCTAGATTTCTATGATAAATTTGCTCTCTGTCAATCAAATGCCACGATTTCAGTAGCTTTCAACAGTCGTTGCAACTTGTTGTTGGTAACAGGTTTCATGAAACTTTGCACAGGTACACGGACACGGAATAATTGGAATCTTCTTCTTCTATGTGCCATATCCTGAGTCGTTGGCGACCACGGAGTGCCACAACTCTCTGTCCCATATTTTATGAAGTAATTCATTCCCCCCTAGATCAATGCCACATTCAGAAATCCCACTCCTTATTAAAGCTACTCATCCACAGAATCCTCCTTCTACCTCCCCTCGATTCTTCCAGTCAGTGCAAGATTTTCCAAACCATTCTTCCGTATAACATGGCCCAAGAAGCTCAGCTGTCGACCTCTTATTTTATTCAGAAGCTTTCGTCTTGTTCCTGCCTCGGCAAATACCTCATCATTAGAAACTCTTTCTGTCCATGAAAATCTTAGCATTCTTCTCAGGAACCAAACTTCACAACTTTCCAGTCGCTTTTTTAGGTCTGATGTCAGGGTCCAAGCTTCACACCCATAAATTAGAACTGGATACGCGTAGCAATTAGTGATGACTCTGACGATGATGTCGAAAATCGTCATGTGTTCTCTAGAACATCTAGTCCTAAGCGCAAAAGAACTGTGCCTAAATTAACTCTCAAAAATTCAAAAAATATCTGGACTAAAAAAAAAAAACTGTTCCCAAAATGTCTCTCAAAAAGTCAGAGGATGGTTGGACAGTAGTGGGTCAGAATGGCAGAAGTAACACCAGTGCCGACGCTACGCTACCTCTCTCGCAGGTCAACAGCCAACGCCCTTCGAGGCAGAAGCCCAGTCTGCCTTCCTTAAATAGCAAAAACGGGAAACATACAAGAGGTGATGACATTAAAATTGCAATAATAAACTGTCGCAGTATTAAAGGTAAATCCGTTTTACTAGCTTCCTTTATTAAGACTGCAAACCCGGACATTCTCATTGGTACTGAATCCTGGCTTGAACCAGAAATAAAGTCTGCAGAGTGCTTTCCTCCTCATCTTCAGATTTTCCGGAAAGACCGAAATTCCCATGGAGGTGGAGTTTTCGTAACTTGTTCGGTGGAGTAAACAAGAACATACCCTGCTTCGAGAGAACAGATTTATCTGACAACAGTGACTGCATTGAGAAACTGTGGTGTCAAGCTTCGTTACCAGGACAAGCCCTACTCTTGGGTGGCTTTTATCGTCCTCCTGATGCTAAGATTTTCCCACTACTGCAGCTTGATGAAAACATTGCCAAAATAAACAGCTCCTCAAGTTCCCCACTGATTATCTTGGGCGGAGATTTTAACGTTCCAGGAGTTGACTGGTCTAGTGGAAATCAAAGTCAGCCAAAAGGCACTCTTCAAATGGCACTCGCTGACCTGATTTCAAATAAACAAAAAGTGACTTTTACTACTAGAAGGGACAAGAATGGAACCAAGAACACCTTTGACCTTCTTTTGACTACTCATCCTAACTTGGTGTGATGTTTCATCTCTTCCTGGAATCAGCGATCATTGTATTATCACTGCCAAATTTCGCACAAAAGTGAAAGTACCTACCAAGCCTCCCCGTAATATTCCCCTTTGGAGGAAAGTTAATAATAATGAATTTACGGAAATTGTTGCAAAACTTGCCAAAGAATTTATTGATCTCCAACCGGACAAAAACTCAGCTGAAGAAAACTGGACTTGGTTAAAAACTCACTTAATGAAGCTGTCACCAAGCATATTCCCCACAAGCTCCTCAAAGGACGAATGCGAGCACCATGGTTTACAAGCAAATTGAAACGTCTCTGCAGGAAAAAAAAAAAGAGAAGTTTTACAGGCGTGCCAAGAAAGGTGGTGAGAAATTGGACTGGGAAAAATTCACTAGAGTACGCAAGCAAGTTCCATCGTTCCATCAGGAGTGCACATAGAACACACGTTTCTTCTATTTTGGAGAATGGCCACCCTAACGATTTTTGGAGATATGTGAAATCAAGAAGAACTGATAACACTGGAGTTCAGCCGCTGAAAGCTAACAACAAGCTGTTCACGACTGACAAGGATAAAGCCAAAGCCCTTGCAAGCCAATTCCAGGGTGTCTTCACACGTGAGGATGTCTCTCCGTCGGCATTCCCAGTTCTTCCTCCAAATACATTCCCTGACATGCCGTCCATCACAGTTGACGTTGAAGGTGTCAAGAAACTTCTTCTCAATATAAACACAGACAAAGCAATTGGACCAGACCAAATCCAAAGTCTAGCTTTAAAGATCGCAGCAGAGAAGATTGCTCCCATACTACAGTTTATATTTCAGCAGTCATTGGACACCGGTGCTACTACTGACCCTGCAAACCACCGCCCCGTTTCCTTGACGTGCATATGCTGTAAGTTATTGGAGCACATCATAGACAGTAACCTGATGCGACACTTGGCCAAGCATAACATCCTGGCTGGAAATCAATCAACATGCCTTCAGGAAACACAGGTCGTGTGAATCTCAGCTCATCCTCACAACAAATGACCTTGCCAAGAACTTAGACAAAAATATCATCACAGACATGGGAGTGCCTGATTTTTCAAGGGCTTTTGATGTCATCCCGCACCAACGTTTCTTCATGAAATTAGACTATTATGGTATTCGATCAAATAATAAGAGATGGATATCTAGTTTCCTGACAAAGAGACTGCAACGTGTCTGTGTAAATGGACAATGTTCCGAGTGGTTACCAGTCCTCAGTGGCACTTCACAGGGCACAGTATTAGGCCCTCACCTTTTTCTACTCCACATCAATGACATTCATGAAAAGGTTACCAGTACAACACGACTCTCTGCCGATGATTGTCTAATTTACCGTCCCATCAAATCTGCTGAAGATGAAAAAGCTCTTCAACAAGATCTAGATACTATGGCCCAGTGGTCCAAGACTTGGGGCATGCATTTCAATCCCTCTAAATGCAAAACCATGCGTGTTTCAAGAAAGAGAACACCGGGTACTACATCCTACAAAATCCTTGATTTTACCCTAGCGGAAACGAACCAGACCCTATACCTTGGCATCAATATCCAGAAAGACCTACGCTGGAATAGCCAGACTCACTACGCAACCGGTAAAGCCTCACGGGTCCTTAACTTCCTAAGGCGCAACTTCCATCACTGCTCATCTAATGTTAAAGAAAAGTTGTATCTTTCTCTTGTACGTCCACACCCTGACTACGCTACTGCAGCATGGGACCCTTATACAGCCAGAAACACCTATGCTGTCGAGAAAGTTCAACATCAGGCTGCACGTTTTGTCACCAATACTTACGGATGGGACACCAGTGTCACGAAGCTACTCAACCAACTCAACTGGGGATCTCTTAAAGACAGAAGGGAAGCACACCGTCTTACCTGCCTCTTCAAAATGATCAAGGGACAACTCGACATCGACTACCAATCTCACACCAACCCTAAACCAGACAGACGTAGACGAGGACACTCCGACCAATTTGAAATTCGCCACACCTACACGGACGTCTATGCCAACTCATATTTCCCAAGGACTGTAAAGACATGGACAACCTACAACAAGCAACCATCGACCAAACCTCCCCGCTTTCATTTAAAAATGCAGTTACTAAAGAACTTGTTTCCAAAATGTAATCGTCCACCCTCCACTACCTCCGGTCAAAACTCTTCTTCGGAGTATTTAGGAGGAAAAGAATCCAAGATCCAAGATTCAATTAAGTACGCGGAGTCTCGTTTTCATCTTCAGCTTCTTATTCTTTAGGATGTTTTCTAACTTGGAGAAAGTTGGTTTTGCAAGTGCAATCCTTCTCTTGATATCTTGCTCGCCTCTTGCATCGTCTATAATTGTAGTCCCGAGGTAATTAACAGAGGTGGCTTGCTTTATTTGATTGTTGTTAATATTAAGAGAGCATGGTATTCCTCCCTTCTTTGAAATTACCATGCATTCCGTTTTCTTGTAATTTAATGATAATCCTCTCTTGTCACTTTCTCTGAAGACAACATCCAAAAGTCGCTGCAGGTCCTTCTCTGATTCTGCGATTAATATAGTATCATCCGCATACCGTATGTTTGTGATATTATGTCCTCCTACCTTCAATCCTCTTTCCTGTTCTAGGTTTCTAAGTATCAACTCACTGTAATAATTGAAGAGATCTGGAGACATGACACATCCTTGCCGAACCCCCTCTTTATGTTGATGTAGTCACTTAATTCTGTTTCCACCCTAACACATGCTGTTTGCTCCCAATACAGATTTTGCAGTAACTTTATATCCTTTGTGTCTAGTCCAATCTTGGTTAAGTCTTCAAATAACTGATCGTGTCTTACTTTATCGAAGGCTTTTGTATAATCGATGAAACACGGGAAGACGTCTTTCTGCATTTCTACAGCCCTTTCAGCTATAGACCGCAGAACAAAAACAGCATTTCTAGTTCCGGCATCCTTGACAAAACCAAACTGCATATAACTGATTTCTGGAGTTAGGTGATTCCTTGCTCTTTGAAGTGGAACTCGCAAGATGATCTTTGTGATATGGCTCATGAGGCTGATGATTCTATGTTGCCCGCAGTCCACTGCTCCAGGTTTCTTGGGAAGTGTAATAAATACCGATTTGCACAGGTCTGGAAACTTTCCATCATCATAGATCTTATTGATGACTTCAGTTAGTTTCATGACACCATAGTTCTCCAATGCTTCGAGCATCTCCATTACTACTCCGTCAGGACCAGCAGCTTCATCATACTGATCGCAGATCTCACTTCTGAGAGCAGAATCCTAGGTCCCTCAATAGATCCTGCACAGTGTAGAGGTTCTTTTCTTACATCGTCAAAAAGCTCGCCAATGTACTCAGTCCATCTGTTCAGTATCTCTTCCTTTTCAACCAGTACTGATCTATACCTTGCCTTGATGCATCCCAACTTGGAGCTCCGAAGTTTCTTCCAGAAAGGTAATTTACCTTCTTAAAAACATGGGATCGTTTGCATTAAAACTTCTTTCTATCTCGGCGCACTGTTTGTTCAGCCATTCCTCTTTAGCTTTTGTGCAGTGGTCGTGAATTTCTCTGTCCAACTCTCTGTATTGACTTCCATCTCTGTCCTTGATCCTCTGCCTTTTACTCATCTTTGCTAAAAAATCTCCTCCGTCATCCATCTCTGTTTACTTTTGTTTTCCTTTTAGGTAATGTCTCTTCAGCTGTTTCTACAAGAATGTCCCTCATTGGTTCCCAAGTGACTTCCTCTCCCTGGTCGGTGAGACTATCAAAACTGCTTTGTACTTTCACAGTAGGCGAACATCACAATTCTGTAGCTGTTCAAAATCTACCTTCTGGATTGACTTGGCTTTTGTCATCTTCTTTAGCTTACATTGCAGAGTTGCCACAACAGGAATGTGATCACTCCTACATGTACAGTCTGCACCAGGATATGTTTTAGTTTGTTTTACACCTCTTTTAAACCGTTCATTTATTGTGATGTAATCAATCTGATTTCTTGCACGAACCCCAGGGTTTTCCAAGTATATATCCTTCTTGGATGTTTCTTGAACCACGTATTGACAATGACCATTCCTTTGGCCTCGCACCACTCTACCCATCTGTTACCCCTTTCATTTCTGTCTCCAATACCATATGGCCCTACTGTTCTACCATATCTGCCTCTTCCCACCTTGGCGTATATGTCTCCCATGGCGATTACAATTTCATTTGATTTACATTGTGATTTGGCTGCCTCAAATCGCTCATAAAAAATGGCAATATCTTCATCATTCTGTGCTTTCCGATGTTGGTGCATAGACCACTATTATTGCCATGTTGAGAGGTTTCCCTTGTAATTTGACAAACAAGACTCTGTCGCTGACTGCCCAAAAGCCCAGAACACAGTTAGCCGTGAATGGATCCAGAAGCACCCCTACACCTCTTTCATGTCTAACTGTAATCCCTCCTGAATTACCAAATGTAATAAGGATGCTGAAAAATTAAGCCATACATTTCCATATTTTCTTCATCATTTTGAAGACAGGCTTGTTTTGTTTGTCTCATGGACTTTTCTTAGATATTTTATTCACTGGGGTTATGGTTTTTGTGCTTAAGGCCTATTAAATAGGGTATCTCTTTTTTCCAACGTCTTTTCACAACTCGGTAGGGGCGAGGAACTTATCCTGAAATTGTCACACATTTCACTCGCAAGACTTGACCCGTCAAAGTTATTGAAACCATCTACGTCGGTGATAAAAAAAGAAGTGTGGCAGTCTGAATGTACAGTGTAGCTTTTGGGTACCACTCCCCACCCCCACAGCCTAAATGATCTAAATAACTTAGGGGGTCAAATCGTACGGATAGTGAAGGCTTGTTTTTTAGAGAGAAGCTCCCAGATTAGTTGGTTCAAGGTGATGAAGTTCAAAGACCAATCTAGTTGTAGAACTAATCAGAATCATCTACAGATGCGAAAGTTATTTGTTGTTACTTTACTCTTTTCTTCCTCATATTAATTTCTTGCCTACATGTGTTTAAATAAAAAATCTTACAGATAACTCAGCACCATTTCTTCAGGAAGGCGAATCACATTTCATCTCCTTTCTAACCACCACGACAACACGATTTTATGACGCAACCCTGCTACAAACAAACGCTACGAATGGATTTCAAGTTGTGTTCCAGTCTTTGAATCTCTACTATGCTGATGATAATATCGAAATAGGGAGTGGTAACGATCCGTCTAACATACAGTCTGTCATCAAAACTTTCAATGGATTTAGAAACACCGCTCCCGATGATGTCTATGTAGATACCAATGAGATGTGGTTTGCTGCCATAGGAGCAATAAAGAGCTCTAGACTTCAAATGGACGTTGAAATATTTTCTAATGACTTATCAAGTGAGTGAGCTAGTGTGGGATTAATGTTCTTTTAAAATATCGGTTGAATCTAAAACTCTCTGTAGCGAACCAATGATAACTGGTATCTGTCCAGTTACAAACAAAAGCTGAATTATTCAACACCTGTCGACTGATGAAGATAAACCATGTTTCCAGTTTTACCAGAAATAATATTATTGAGAAGGTGAATTTAACCCGCCTAATTACTACAACAAGTAATAACAAAAGCCTAGTGGAATCAATTGTAAGATTTACAAGCGCTTTGACCTGCTCATATGTCACTTTTTTCTCTATCTTCTTGTATATTCTACTAGCTGTGTTTCCTTGTTCGAGATCCAACAGAAACGTGTCACGGACTGTCGTGTGTGATGGACTTTACCAATGCGATCGTTACGAGGACGAATTAGAATGCGGTAAGTCAAAGATAAACGGATATTTGGTAATGCGTTCCTTAAAACTATGACAGTTTTTTGTTATAGTTATGAATTTGTAGCATATATTGATAATAACCTAATGCCTCTTCTGACATTTTCAATATGTCTTGTTACTTATGTTATGGCGTGCGCTATCAAATGAGATGCCAATGCTTTCTTCCTACATATGACACATCAATGACAGAGCTCCCGAAAGAGAATCCAAAGCTTGGTCCCAAGCACAGAACATTGTCAATAGAAAGTCCTTTGTTTGGTTATTTTGAAAGGTCAATTTTAGTTTCTAATGAACAGTCTAGTTAACTTGTTATTAATATAAAAAATCTAGATTTCTATGATAAATTTGCCCTCTGTCAATCAAATGCTACGATTTCAGTATTTTTTAACAGCTGTTGCAACTTCTTGTTGGTAACAGGTTTCATGAAAAATTGCACAGGTCCACAGACACGGAATAATTGGAATAAGGATGCTGAAATATTAAGCCATACATTTTGCATTCTCTCACATTCTTGTCAACTGTTTCATGAAATTGTGAAATTCGTGAGTGTCTTGCAATTTTAAGGGTGAACTTTCTTCATCATTTTAAAGACAGGCTTGTTTTGTTTGTCTCATGGACTTTTCTTAGATAGTTTAGTCACTGGGGTTATGGTTTTTGTGCTCAAGGCCTAATAGGGTATCCCTTTTTTCCAACGTCTTTTCACAACTCGGTAGGGGCGAGGAACTTATCCTGAAATTGTCACACATTTCACTCGCAAGACTTGACCCGTCAAAGTTATTGAAACCATCTACGTCGGTGATAAAAAAAAGAAGTGTGGCAGTCTGAATGTACAGTGTAGCTTTTGGGTACCACTCCCCACCCCCACAGCCTAAATGATCTAAATAACTTAGGGGGTCAAATCGTACGGATAGTGAAGGCTTGTTTTTTAGAGAGAAGCTCCCAGATTAGTTGGTTCAAGGTGATGAAGTTCAAAGACCAATCTAGTTGTAGAACTAATCAGAATCATCTACAGATGCGAAAGTTATTTGTTGTTACTTTACTCTTTTCTTCCTCATATTAATTTCTTGCCTACATGTGTTTAAATAAAAAATCTTACAGATAACTCAGCACCATTTCTTCAGGAAGGCGAATCACATTTCATCTCCTTTCTAACCACCACGACAACACGATTTTATGACGCAACCCTGCTACAAACAAACGCTACGAATGGATTTCAAGTTGTGTTCCAGTCTTTGAATCTCTACTATGCTGATGATAATATCGAAATAGGGAGTGGTAACGATCCGTCTAACATACAGTCTGTCATCAAAACTTTCAATGGATTTAGAAACACTGCTCCCGATGATGTCTATGTAGATACCAATGAGATGTGGTTTGCTGCCATAGGAGCAATAAAGAGCTCTAGACTTCAAATGGACGTTGAAATATTTTCTAATGACTTATCAAGTGAGTGAGCTAGTGTGGGATTAATGTTCTTTTAAAATATCGGTTGAATCTAAAACTCTCTGTAGCGAACCAATGATAACTGGTATCTGTCCAGTTACAAAAAAAAAGCTGAATTATTCAACACCTGTCGACTGATGAAGATAAACCATGTTTCCAGTTTTACCAGAAATAATATTATTGAGAAGGTGAATTTAACCCGCCTAATTACTACAACAAGTAATAACAAAAGCCTAGTGGAATCAATTGTAAGATTTACAAGCGCTTTGACCTGCTCATATGTCACTTTTTTCTCTATCTTCTTGTATATTCTACTAGCTGTGTTTCCTTGTTCGAGATCCAACAGAAACGTGTCACGGACTGTCGTGTGTGATGGACTTTACCAATGCGATCGTTACGAGGACGAATTAGAATGCGGTAAGTCAAAGATAAACGGATATTTGGTAATGCGTTCCTTAAAACTATGACAGTTTTTTGTTATAGTTATGAATTTGTAGCATATATTGATAATAACCTAATGCCTCTTCTGACATTTTCAATATGTCTTGTTACTTATGTTATGGCGTGCGCTATCAAATGAGATGCCAATGCTTTCTTCCTACATATGACACATCAATGACAGAGCTCCCGAAAGAGAATCTAAAGCTTGGTCCCAAGCACAGAACATTGTCAATAGAAAGTCCTTTGTTTGGTTATTTTGAAAGGTCAATTTTAGTTTCTAATGAACAGTCTAGTTAACTTGTTATTAATATAAAAAATCTAGCTTTCTATGATAAATTTGCCCTCTGTCAATCAAATGCTACGATTTCAGTATTTTTTAACAGCTGTTGCAACTTCTTGTTGGTAACAGGTTTCATGAAAAATTGCACAGGTCCACAGACACGGAATAATTGGAATAAGGATGCTGAAATATTAAGCCATACATTTTGCATTCTCTCACATTCTTGTCAACTGTTTCATGAAATTGTGAAATTCGTGAGTGTCTTGCAATTTTAAGGGTGAACTTTCTTCATCATTTTAAAGACAGGCTTGTTTTGTTTGTCTCATGGACTTTTCTTAGATAGTTTAGTCACTGGGGTTATGGTTTTTGTGCTCAAGGCCTAATAGGGTATCCCTTTTTTCCAACGTCTTTTCACAACTCGGTAGGGGCGAGGAACTTATCCTGAAATTGTCACGTCGGTGATAAAAAAAGAAGTGTGGCAGTCTGAATGTACAGTGTAGCTTTTGGGTACCACTCCCCACCCCCACAGCCTAAATGATCTAAATAACTTAGGGGGTCAAAACGTACGGATAGTGAAGGCTTGTTTTTTAGAGAGAAGCTCCCAGATTAGTTGGTTCAAGGTGATGAAGTTCAAAGACCAATCTAGTTGTAGAACTAATCAGAATCATCTACAGATGCGAAAGTTACTTGTTGTTACTTTACTATTTTCTTCCTCATATTAATTTCTTTCCTACATGTCTTTAAATAATAAATCTTACAGATAAGTCAGCACCATTTCTTCAGGAAGGCGAATCACATTTCATCTCCTTACCAACCACCACGACAACACGATTTTATGACGCAACCTTGCTACAAACAAACGCTACGAATGGATTTCAAGTTGTGTTCCAGTCTTTGAATCTTTATAGTGATAAAGTCGAAATAGGGACTGGTAACGATCCGTCTGACATACAGTCTGTAATCGCAACTTTCCATGGATATAGAAACACCGCTCCCGATGATGTCTATGTAGATACCAATGAGATGTGGTTTGCTGCCATAGGAGCAATAAAGAGCTCTAGTCTTCAAATGGACGTGTGGATATTTTCTAATGACTTATCAAGTGAGTGAGCAAGTGTGGGATTAATGTTCTTTTAAAATATCGGTTGAATCTAAAACTCTCTGTAGCGAACCAATGATAACTGGTATCTGTCCAGTTACAAAAAAAAGCTGAATTATTCAACACCTGTCGAATGATGAAGATAAACCATGTTTCCAGTTTTACCAGAAATAATATTATTGAAAAGGTGAATTTAACCTAATTTCTACAAGTAATCGAAGAAAGCCTAGTGGAATCAATTGTAAGATTTCCAAGCATTTTGACCTACTCATATGTCACCTTTTCCTCTATCTTCTATATTCTACTAGCCGTATTTGCGTGTTCGAGATCCAACATCAACGTGTCACGGGCTGTCGTGTGCGATGGACGTTACCAATGCGATCGTTACGAGGACGAATTAGCATGCGGTAAGTCAAGGAAAATGGATATTTGGTACTCCGGTCATTAAAACTATGACAGATTTTTGTTGTAGTTATGACATTGTAGCATATTTTGCATCATATTCTTGCAGACATCATGCACCTGAAATTTGGAACTTGCTTCCAACTAATATAACTTCAATCTCATTTTACAACAGTTTTAAACGTAATCTCAAAAGTTTCTTGATTGCGCATGACTCTCACTGAATGTATTTATCTAGCTTGTTACCCCTCTCTCTTTCTCTCTCTCTCTCTCTCTTTCTTTCTTCCCCTTTGCTATCTTCTGACTTTTTCATCCTACCATGTTGTATATCATGTACTGGGTTTGTGCCGGTTGTTATGCAATTTCTGAATGATACTATCCGAAACTTTACTTGTTACTTGTTTTCTTACTATGTTTATTATATCTAATTTGATAGGAAGCTGTCCAGACAAAACCTTTTCTTGGTTTTTTTTACAGCTGTGCCTTATTCTGTTTTGTATTAATTCATTTCACATGTATATACTATCCCAATTTATGTATTATATTGTACATGAAATTGTATGTTTTTACTTTGTAAAAATGTTTTTAAAGATGGAATTCAATAAACTGAAACTGAAAACATATTAATAATAACCTAATGCCTCTTCTGATATTTTCAATATGTCTTTGTATTTATTTTATGGCGTGCGTTATCAAAGAAGATTATAATCCTTTCTTCCTACATATGACACATCAATGACAGAGCTCCCGGAAGAGAATCCAAAGCTTGGTCCCAAGCACAGAACATTCTCAATAGGAAGTCGTATGTATAGTTATTATGATAGGTCAATTTTAGTTTCTAATGAACAGTCAAGTTGAAATTGTTATTAATACAAAATTCTAGATTTCTATGATAAATTTGCTCTCTGTCAATCAAATGCCACGCTTTCAGTAGCTTTTAACAGTTGTTGCAACTTGTTGTTGATAACAGGTTTCATGAAACGTTGCACAGGTACACGGACACGGAATAATTGGAATAAGGATGCTAAAATATATTAAGCCATACATTACGCTTTCTCTCACATTTTTGTCAACTGTTTCATGAAATTTTGAAGTTCATGAGTGTCTTGCAATTATAAGGGTGATCTTTCTTCATCATTTAAAAGACAGATTTGTTCTGGTTTTCTCATGGATTTTTCTTGATATTTTAGGCACTTGGGTTTTGGTTTTTGTGGTCAAGGCTTATTAGGGTATCCTTTTTTTTCATTTTTGTTTAAAACTCTGTCGGGTCGAGGGACCTATCCTGAAATTGTCACAAAATTCACTCACAAGACTTGACCCCTCAATGTTATTAAGACCATCTAGGTCTTTAATAAAAAAATGTAGCAGTCTGAACGTAGTTGTCGGTTCTAGGATACCTACCCCTGGGCATCCATCCTCCGGACAACCACCCCGGTCAACTACCCCCAAGAACAACTTTCCCCTGGGGCAACCATCGTCTAGGACAACTTCCCCCCGGACAACTACCCCCAGACAGCTACCCCTAGACAAATACCCCTTAAGACAATCATTCTCCAAGGCAACTACCCCCGGACAACTATCATAGGGGTAGTTGTCCGGGGGTGGTTGTCCGGGTGGTAGTTTTCCGGGGGATAGTTGTCTTGGAGGTAGTTGTCTGGGGATAGTTATCCGTGGGTAGTTGTCCTGGGGGTAGTCGTCCTAGAGGTTGGCTGCCCTAGCGGGTAGCTATCCTAGGGGATAGTTGTCCTAGGGGGTAGTTAACTGGGAGTGGTTATCCGGGGGACGCATGTCCACGGGGTAGGTGTCCGGATACGGTAGCTGTCGGGTTACCACCCCCCCCTCCCCCCCCCCCCCCAAAACCCCAAAGTTGGGTCCAAGCACCAGATTTTTTGTCACTAGGTACTTTTAGATTTGAACGACGAGAACGTGGACTGCTATGTGTGACATCCTTTTAAGGCACAGTCGGGCACTGCCAGTGCCTTAAAAGGACGTTACATTGCCTTAAAAGGATGTCACGCATGGCAGTTCACGTTCTCGTCGTGCAAATCTAAAAGTCCCTAATATGAAGTTATATGTCTGCATTTCAGAACAAGCCAGTCTTTACAAATTTGGAATAAACAGAGAATATTTTCTTTAAAAATGGTGTCCATATGATTTAGGTGGGAAAATGTAATTTTTGGTTGTAATGTTCAGCAATAATCTGTGGCAACACAATTCCGTGCATTAGGTAGATGGGTTGAAACCGACCTGAGTTTGTTTTCTGTTTTTAAAAGCTCTGACAGATAGGGTCAGGTCGACTTGGTTTTCTAGAATAGCCTAAATGATCTAAGTAACTTAAAGGTAATACAAAGTTTTGGTATGGGGTCATGAATTTGGTTCAAATGAACATATTGGAAGCATATGCGATCCTACAATATTCAGTGATCGTTGTCGCAGTCGAAATCGAGTCTTAAGTTATGGAATTATAAATAATAATCACTTTATGTTGTATAGTTCCCTCTCAAGGTCAAGATATTAATTAAGCTATAAAACAATGTTTCTTGACTAATATCGACCGACTAGCTATTCCCGTTCGCAAATTATATACCACAACTACATATTCTGAGATTTTCATGGTCGCAGCTACCATAGTACGGCCGTATAGGAGCTATTTGAAATTTATCAAAATTTACCAGGAGCACCGGTAAATCTTTATATCCAATTTTTCTCGAAAGCAGAAGCGTTTTAGGGGCTAAAATTTCTAGTGCTTTTGATACATCCACAGGGGCATCCAAATATATCAAAATTGTAAAGAATCACTATCCACCCATTTTTCAAAATTTCCCAAAACTTTGTAATACCTTTAAGGGGGTCAAATCGTACGGATAGTGAAGGGTTGTTTTTTGGAGAGAAGCTCCCAGATTAGTTGGTGAAGGTGATGAAGTTTAAGTACCAATCTAGTTGTAGAACTGATCAGAATCATCTACAGATGCGAAAGTTACTTGTTGTTATTTTACTTTTTTCTTTAATTCAATTATGTTCTCTCCCCAATGTCTATTAATACAAAATAATTTACAGATAACTCAGCACCATATCTTCAGGAAGGTGAATCACATTTCATCTCCTTACCAACCACCACGACAACACGATTTTATGACGCAACCTTGCTACAAACAAACGCTACGAATGGATTTCAAGTTGTGTTCCAGTCTTTGAATCTCCTCTACGCTAATGATAAGATCGAAATAGGGACTGGTAACGATCCGTCTGACATACAGTCTGTCATCAGGACTATCTATAACATTTTATATTACACTGTTCCCGATGACGTCTATGTTAATACCAATGAGATGTGGTTTGCTGCCATAGCAGGAAAGAGTAGCTCTAGGCTTCAAATGGACGTGCGGATATTTGCTAATGATTTATCAAGTGAGTGAGCAAGTGTGGGATTAATGTTCTTTTAAAATATCGCTGGAATCTAAAGCTCTGTGTATTGAAGCAATGATAACTGGTATCTTTCCAGTCACAAAAAAGCTGAATTATTCAACACCTGTCGACTGAAGAAGATAAACCATGTTTACAGTTTTACCACAAATATTACTATTAAGAAGGTTAATTTTAATGCGCCTACTAATTACCACAAGTAATTAAAAAAAAACTAGTGGAATCAATTGTCAAATTTCAAAGCATTTTGACCAACTCATATGTCACTTTTTTTCTCTATCTTCTCGTATATTCTACTAGCCGTATTTGCCTGTGCGAGCTCCAACATGAACGTGTCACGGACTTTCGTGTGCGATGGACGTTACCAGTGCGATCGTTACGAGGACGAATTAGCATGCGGTAAGTCCAAACAAAACGGATATTTTGTACTGCGTTTCTAAAAACTATGACAGGTTTTTGTTGTTCTTCATGATTTTGTAGCATAAATTAATGAGATCTATAATGCCTCTTCTGACATTTTCAATATGTCTTTTTAGTTATTTCATGGCGTGCGTTATCAAAGGAGATGGTAATGCTTTCTTCCTACATATGACACATCTACATGTATAACAGAGCTCCCGGAAGAGAACCCAAAAGTTTGGTCCCAAGCATTGAACATTGCAAAAGGAGTTGTATGTATGGATATTAGATTCAATTGTCAACGAAACGGAGTAAAGTCTTTTGTCAATTCTGTTAGTTGCTACGGCAGGTAGCCAGTGAAAACGAATTCGTTTAATCAGATTCTAGTTTGTAATGAACAGTAAATCTTGTACGACAACAAATTCTAACATTCTATGATAAATTTGCTCTCAGTCAATCAGATGCCACGATTTCAGAAACTTATAACAGGTGTTGCAACATGTTATTGGTATCAGGTCTAATGAATCATTGCACATGCACACGAACACGGAATAATTGGAATAAGGTTATGAAAAATTTCCCTTTATATTTCGCATTCTCTCACATTTTTCTCCACTGCATTATTGAATTAAGAAATTAGTAAACATCATTATTTTCTCCCATTTTGATGGTGTACTTTCCTCATCATTTTCCTAATCATTTCTCACCTACGCTCGTCTAATAGAAGTCAACAAAGTGCGGGGGTGCATGATGGTGTGCACGTCAATAGTCACTTCGAGCCATTTTTGTGCAGAATCTTCAAGACCAGACGAGACTTTTTCTGAGATTGGGGACACGCGCACCTTCGCAGTAATAATATTATTTGTTTTCTATATTTATTCTGTACTATGGATGCGATACTATGGATGCGATACATTCCTTCAAGTATTTAGTTGGAATGCAAGCTGTTCAGGATTTTGACCTTCACGTTTTAGAGTAGCCTTTCATTTTCCCGAATAGTAATATTTTTGTCTTGCATTAAGCCTATAAGATCTTGGGGTCGTTGTCGCCGTCCTACGAGTCATGACTATCTCTTTGTGTCCCTATTGATGATTACGTTCTAACCACTTCTATCCTGGGCATAGCGATCAGCTGTGCAGATGTTCATGTTAGTAATCTCTTTTCATCCGTCAGCCCATCGGAATTTTGGCCTACCGCGTTTGCGTTGACCCTCAACATGACCTTGGGTAATAATCTTCTCCAGGTTGTCACCTTCTCTCCTAGAAATGTGTCCAAAATACTGCAACTTGTTCTTATCTATCTTCTGACACAGGGTGACCTTCGCTCCAATTTGGTTCTTGACAAAATCATTTGATTTATGAGCCTTTCAGGATATCCTCAGCATCCTCCACCAACACCACATTTCGAAAGCGTGGATCTGCTGCTCCATGATCCCACGTCTTTGACCCACATGTAGCGATTGGAAAGACCAAAGTACTCATTATATGAATCTTGGTGTTCCATGAGAACACCAAGGAACACCAAGATCTTGGGGAAAAGGTAGATATTGGATCCCTCGGTGCGAAGCCGCCTAAGCCATGCAAAATTCGATGAGCTCAATAGTTGCTTGATATTGGAGGTGGCTTTAAAAAGACTCATGAACCTGGCGACCATTCAAACAATTTTGTTTAATCCACATCCTAGCAGTGACTGCGGAGCCTCTTTTAAAGTGGGGTGCACCAGCAACAAAAAAGGCATTTTCTCGGAAAAGGGGAAACCTACGAAGGGTAACCTCAAGGCAAAACAAATACAATCTTTAGACGTGTATTTTTTTTCTATGTTATGTACTTTTATCTTTCTAACCATAAAAGAATCGTTTTGATTGGTCAATATAACCCCTCGCGTTTCCAAGATGTAAGACCATCACATCTTTGCCGAGCGAAAATTTTGGTGAGATGATTCAGTTTGAGAACTGTGTCGCCTATAGTCTCTATCACGGTCCACACACTTATTACAATACAGTGGTGGACCGATACCGGCTGCATATAGATACAGGATATGTAATATATTGTGTGCACAGAGCATGACTGATGCATTGTCTTCAATTCCAATAGGGTCCATTTATCTCCAAACGTTTTTGATATGCTACAAAGAGGTATTTCTCATACATTTCAAGGGGCACTCATCAGTGATGAAAAGGGGCACTTCTTGTATGAGAAAAAAACACTTATTACAAAGTAAAAGGTGCACCTATATATCAGAGGTGAAAAGGGCACTTCTGAATAGGGGAAAGGGAATTAGAAAGAAAAGGCACCTGTCAAAGTAAAAGGGGCACTTAACAGAGCTAAGAAAAGATTTTTTCTCATACCTTTAAAGGGGAACTTAAAATCAAAAAGGGACACCTCGCACCTTACAAAAAGGCACTTATCTGAAGCAAAAGGGGGCATTTTCCTATCTTATAAAGGACATTTATCAGAAGGGACACTATAAAGAAGGAAAAGGGGAAACTTTAGAAAGTTCATATTCTGCTCTTTCATATGACATCTCAATCAGCAAAAATGAGCTAGGAATAACAAAGTTCTGTTTGTTTAAAGTAATGCTTGCATTTTCATAATTTGATTAAACGAATTAGTTTTCACTGGCTACCTGCCGTAGCAACAAACAGAATTGACAAAAGACTCAATTCCGTTTCGTTGACAATCAGCCATGCATGAAGTTTTTCGTTTATGGCTGTTCGTCAACGAAACGGAGTTAAGTCTTTTATCAATTCTGAACCGCTGACTTTTCGCTCAGTGTACAGCTCATACAACTCTTCACCATTAGCCTCGATTCGCGCGTCGATACCAGCCAACCAGACTGTTTCGCGACACCGCTGCTTCATCTTGACAATGGATGACCATCATGTGCGTCTTGGATGACGCGATGTTGCAGAAATTCTAAAAACCGCTCAAGTACCGCGTGCGCCTTGAGAATTTGAATGTCAAGTGGATTTGGCGCCTTATAAATCGTATGTATTATTATTATTATTAATGCAAACGTCGTCGAATACTGCGAGCTCATCTCACGGTTTCAGAATATCACCTATGTCTTGAGGCTATTGTGTCTGCATATACTGACATGACTGTGAGAACGAAATCTTCGGTGTTGTTCGTAGCGTCATTGTTGCCATCGCTAGTGGGCTTATTATACGACTTAACATTTCTGCGACTCTGTTGCGTTTACCCGAGATGTACTCCACATCAAAATTATACTGGTGTAAACGATCAAACCAGCGGTAAGTGCGTAGTGGGCAATGTCCTGACCCGGTTGTGCATAACAAGGTCGTCAGGGTCTGATGGTCCGTACGTAGAGTGAATCTGAGACCATACAAGTACGTTTGCCAGTGTTCACAGGCATAAACACAAGCGAGAGCTTCCCGCTCCCCTGTTGAGTACTTCTGCTCGGTGCTACTCGATGCCTGTGGCGGTCACATTATGATCAAAATGTGCGAGTACCGGTGGCGAAATGATCTTTGACTTGAGCGTGTCGAATGCGTGTTGCTACCTGTCGGACCATTTAAATGGTGTGTCGTAAGGCAACAATTTCTGCAAGGGTTCAGAGATTACTGCGTATTGCAGAATAAACTTGTGATAGATATTCGTTGTGCCGAGGAACGAGGCGAGCTGCTTCGTGTTCTCAGGAGCGTCTACTTGCGAAACGCTTCGACGTTGTCTCGCTTAGTCTCCACTCCAGCTGCTGCAACTTTGTGGCCTAGAAAATCCACCGCGGATGCGGCGAATGTGCACCTCTCTCTGTTGATCGTCAGGTTGTGCTTCGCTAACCGAGCGAGGCGGTCGTTCAAACGCTGATCATGCTCTTCCATGTCGCGACCATGGATGAAGACGTCATCTAGGAGGTTGACAGTTCCCTCACACTCTGCGAGAATCGAAGACACTATCTTCTGAAATGCGCTGGGTGACGAACTGAGACCATATGCCATGCGCTTGTACTAGAACACGACATCATGTGTGATGAATGCAGTAAGGTACCGGCTGCGTTCTGCGAGTGGAATCTGTAGGTAGCTACGACGCATGTCTAGCTTCGTGAAGACTGTCGAGCCATGAAATGACACTGACAGCTCTTGGATGTTTGTCAGCGGATACTTAGCCGGTATGATGGCTTTATTGACCGCTTTGAGATCAATACAGAGGTGCAGTTCTCCATTCTTCCGGCGTGCTATCAACAGATTAGAAACCCACTGTGAGGAGTCTATGCGTTCGATGATGTCATCGCCTTCCAAACGGCGTAGTTCTGCTGACACTTCCTCACGAACTGCGAATGGTAGACGGCGTAAGCCCTGTGATACTGGACGCACTGATTGGTCTACCTGTGGTGCATGGCAGTATGTAACAACTCCGAAGTCTGTGAACAGGGATGGATACTGTGCCATACGGGAAGTCGGTGATAATGTTGACTTGCTCACTTGAGGGGTCACAGAGGCGAAAACCCAGCAGGTCAAATAGGTCAACCCCTAGGAGGCTCTTACACTTCGCGACGTAGATCAGACAACTGTCCACAGTCTTGTCCTTGAAGTGAACGGGCAACTTGACGCAACCAAGCACTGGAGTTGACTTGTCGGGGTAAGAAATCAAAGTGACGGGTGCTGGCGTTAGCGGAAATGTAGAGAAATATCGCTTGTAGATAAAATCGTTGATGATCGTGACACTTGACCCTACGTCCATCAAGAGATTGAGTGATACGCCATTCACTTCAAGTTCACAATACTTGAAGTAACCTCCACTCCCAACGCTGTATACGAAAGCTGAGTGTTCCTCCTCACAAGAACTGGTATCCTCTTCAACATATTGAACGCTTTGGCCCTTTGAGCGACACATCTTAGCGAAATGATTAATGCTCTGCACTTTTTGCCATTTGCAGGGCAAGCACTTCTCTCAAATGCGTGTGTCCCTCCGCAGTTTCTGCATTCCGAGCGATGCTGCGTGGCTTGAGGCTTTGGACGGTAACCTCTCTTGGACACACCTTGTACTCGAGCTTCTGAGGAACTGGTTGCTGCAGTAGAACCACTATAACCAGGGAGGTGAGACTCCCTGCTATAACTCAGTGTTTTGGAATCGAGAAGAGCAGCTTCAACATTCTGTGCAATCGTTACAGCTTTCTCCGATGCCAAATCATCATTTTCCATCAACAATCGCTCCCTTATACGGTGTGTACTAGTTTCCTAGATGAGTTGGTCCCTAATTAGTTCATCTTTTAGGCCCCCAAATTTATATGTTGATGCCAACTACTGCAGTGCAGCCACATATTGTTTGACTGGCTCCCCATTGCCTTGAGCTCGTTTCCTGCAATTATTCCGTACATCGACAGCTTCACTGTATTTGCTTAGTGACTTACCGCTATCCTTTGCTAGCTGATTGAGATTCCTCTGACCCTCTCCGCCCAAGCAGAGGGCTAGAATGGCTCGCGTCCGCTACAGTGTAGCAGAGTCCAATCCAGTCGCTAACAAATATGTATCAAACGTTGAAATCCATCTTTCCCAAGGCATAACAGGTTCTCCTTGGCTGGCCGGTAGATTCAAAGCTGTAGCCATCCTCGTCGCCAAGTATTATGTTTGAGACTTTGAGTCCGAAATAATGCAAACTAAAGACAGAAGTTTCAGTTTCAGTTGTACGTTTAATATGGCGGCTTCAACCTACAATCAGGGGACCCCGCCCTCAGTCGGCATGATATATACAGTTTGGGTTGCAAACATAACATTCACCACCCACGCCATTTGCATGTCCTTTATATTGGTATTGTTACGGATAACTAGCACTCCATACATTTTGTAAATGATGTTAATGTTTTGAGCGAGTTGGAAAACGCGTTGTATGTAACATGGGGATTGGAAGTGGAAGCAGATACGTTTTTAGTGCTAGGATGGTGGTTTGGTAGATCCCTATGGAAGTTTCTTGCGGTAAGTTAGTGTGCATTCGAGAAACGGTGTACACAGGTGTGGTGATGCAGCGATGATGCGACAAGGTTTTCGTGTCAGAGTTGCTGCCTCTTGGGATTTCGGCTAGGTATTTTACCACTGTCATGTTACAGCAATTTGCTGAAGTTTCAATCATTTATTGATTATTGTTGTTTGGCTGAGATAAAGCCAGATTTAGAGTGTCTGAGGAATTAGACTACCTTGCAGTAATGTTGTTTTTAGTCACCGTTCATGTGGATATAGCCCACGCGGGTAGTGTTAATGGTAGTCTGCGTTTTCAGACACGTTCGAGCTAAATAAATATTCACATTTGTCAAAAGAGAGGAATGACTTAAAATTACATTACGGATCACCTTATTCGTCTCAACGACGATTTAAATTCTAGTTGTAGATTGTAATTGATTTTATGAAACATATTTAAAAAACAGTTTATTGGCCCACGTACGCGAACACGCAATTCTTGTATACAAGTGCAGGAATATGAAGCCGTATATTTCGCATTCTCTTACATAGGCCTACTTCTCAACTGTTTTTATTAAATTGTGATATTCATGAGTGTCTTGCATTTTTAGAGTGAACTCTCTTCATCATTTTAAAGACAGGCTTGTTTCTATCGTCTCGTGGAATTTTCTTAGATATTTTAGTCACTATGGTTTGGTTATGGTAATTGTGATCACGGTCTACTAGGGTATCCCCTTTTGTTCCAACGACTTTTCACAACTTGGTAGCGGAAAGGGACTTATCCTGAAATTGTCACAAATTTCACTCACAAGACTTGACCCCTCAATGTTATTGAGACCGTCTAGGTCATTGATAAAAAGTGTGGCAGTTTGAGTGCAGCAGTCGGGTTACCCCACCCCTCCCCCCCCCCCCCCCAACCCCAAAGTTTGGTCCAAGCACCAGATTTTTGTTAATATGAAGTCATGTGTCTGCTTATCAGTACAAGCAATTCTCTAAAATTTTGTAATAAACAGAGAATGTTTTCTATAAAAATGGTGTCCATATGATTTGGGTGGGAAAATGTAAAATGTTTGGTAATGTCAGTCATAATCTCTACCAACGAAAATTCGTGCATTGGGTAGATAGGTTGATACCAACCTGAGTTTGATTTCTGTTTTAGGGAGCTCTGACAGGAACGGTCAGGTCTACAAGCTGTTTTAGAATGGTCTAAGTTGTCTAAGTAACATCGTACGGATAACATTATGGAGAAGGGACATCGCGAATAGTGAAATCGCAAATAATTCACGACGAAATTAAAATTTTAAAATGCAATCAATTATCAATAATTCATTGCATTTTCCCCCGGTCCCCAACAGGGAAAAATTCTCTGTAGGGCCATACATTATGGTTCAAGGCATAGCACTACAAAGGAAATTTACCTGTTGGGGACCAGGGGGAATGCAATGAATTACTGATAATAACAAAAATCTTTGTCTTTTTGTATTTGTGGGGGCGGCGACGTACCCTATCCCCCGCGGCGTATAGTCATGATTCAGTGGCTAAGCAATGGCCTCGTTACTGTGAGGCCCCAGGATCAAAACCGTGTCGATCAGCTATATTATTGCCCTTTTGTGAGGCATTAATCCTTATTACTGTCAGTTATGACTTATGAACGTAGGACCCCTATTCGATTAGCATAGTAGCACACGCATGCTTTAGCAGTCACGCAAAACAAGCACTCACAAATTATTATTCAATAAAATCTGAGAATGTATACTATTATCTAGATCTATTAGGAATAAATCATTGTCAAAATCATTCCATAAATTGGGGTAACAATAATTATTCCACCATTATGACCAACAGTGTATATATACAGGCGCGGATCCAGGGGGGGGCCGAGCGTGCCTTGGCCCCCCCCCCCCCCCCCCCGCAAAAAAGAAAAAAAAAAGGAGAGAGAGAGAAGGAAAAGAAGGGAAAGAGGAGAGAAAGGGAAAAAAAGAAGAGGAAAAAGAAAAGAAAAGAGGGAAGAAGGAGATCGGGGGGGGGGAGGACTTGCCTCCCCTCCCTCCCCCCCCCCCCCCCCCAATAAAAAAATAAAAGAGAAGGAAGGAAAGGGAAAGAAAAAAGATAAAGAGAAGATAAAGGGAAGGACAAAATAGAAAGAAGAAAAGAAGGGGGATATCAGTTTTGCAATTTTCCCGCCAACAAGTTGTGGATCGGGGGGGGGGGCAAAAGACCCTAGCCTCCCCCCCCCCCGTCCCCGCTAAAAAAAGAGAGAAGGAAGGAAAAGGAAAAGAGGAGAGCTAAAAGGGAACAAAAAAGAGGAAGAAAAAAAGAAAAGGGAGAAAAGAAGCGGAGATCAGTTGCGGTTAATCCCGCCAACAATGTGGAGCGGGTTGGGGACCAAAATTACCGTGCCCCTCCCCCCCCCCCCCCCCCAGCAAACCTAAAAGAGAGATAAGGAAGGGAAGGGAAAGTGAAAGAGGAGAGAAAGGGAAAGAAAAGGGGGGCCACTGGCGTACTGATAGGGGAGGGGGGGGGGGCTTTGGAGAAATAGAATTCAAACGTGGTTTATTTATAATTCCATAACGGTGGTTTACAAATAATGCTGAAATGAGATAATTTTCCTCACTTCATGCGTTTGTTGGAAAATGACAAATTCCTAAATTTACAGCCAGGCAAGAAAATGCTTCTTGAGATGCCCGTGGAACGGCGGGGATCGGGATCCTCGAGCCCCCCCCCCCCCCCCCCTCTCCCACATTTTCTTTGAAAAAGTATATTAAAGAGAAATAGAAAGAAAGAGAGCGAGAAAGAAAAAATAGTTAACTGCCAGTGTCACATTATAATGGGGTATCAAAATATGCTCATCTGACCATGATTAAAATTAATGCCTAAAATCCTAAGAGCTCTGCCCCCTGGATTCCACCTAGGGCCCTAAGGCGGGCCCTTAGATGCTCATATGACGGTCATTTAATGCCTAAAACCCCTGATTTCTGGGGGCTCTGCCCCCTGGACCCCACGCCAAATAGTGTCCTGCTAGTGTCACAAATAATAAGGTATCAAAAATGCTCATCTGACCGTAATTAAACGCCTAAAACCCCTGAGCTTCTGGGGGCTCTGCCCCCTGGACCCAACCAAGAGCCCTTAGGCGGGCCCCTCGATACTCATCTGACCGTAATTGAGTGCCTAAAACCCTTGAGCTTCCGGGACTCCGCCCCCTGAACCCCAAGGCAATTAGTGACCTGCCATTGTAACAATTAGGTATCAAAATAATGCTCATCTGACCGTAATTAAATGCCTAAAACTCCTGAACTTCCGGGGCTCTGCCCCCTGGACCCCGTCTAGGGCGCTAAGGCGGACCCCTGAATGCTAATCTGACCGTAAATTAAAACCTTAAACCCCTGAGCTTCCGGGGCGGACAAGGTATCAACATCATCTGACAGCAGGCGCGTAGCCAGGAGGGCGGTGGGGTGGTCCCCCAATAAACGCCGGCCAAAAAAGAGAGGAGTGTAAAGGAAGAGGACGTAGGAAGAAAAGGGAATAGACAAAGAACATATTTGAAATTCAGACAAGAAATAAGAGTCGAGAACGGTACAACGAATCGTCTCCTTTCTCTAATGAATTAATGAAACGTCAAAGCTTCCGCGCTACGCGCGGGGGAGGGCAGGGAGAACTTAATTCAGACGAGGATAATTTTCGGGAACGGTACAACAAATCGTCTTCTTTCTATAATAATTTAATGAAACGTCGAAGCTTCCGCGCTTTGCGCGGAAGGGGGGGGGGAATTGATTTAGACAAGGATTAAGAGTCGAGAACGGTACGACGAATCTTCCTCTTTCTCTGATGATTTAGTGAAAAGTAAAAGCTTCCGCGCTTCGCGCGGGTGGGGGAAACTTAATTATTTTCGAGAGCGGAACAACGAATCGTCTTCATTCTCTAAAAATTTAATGAAACGTCGAAGCGGGGGAAAAACTGAATTTAGACAAGAATTAAGAGTCGAGAACGGTACAACGAATCGTCTTCTTTCTTGAATGATTTAATGAAACGTAAACGCTTTCGCGCTTCGCGTGGGAGGGGGTAAACTGAATTTAGACAAGGATTAAAAGTCATAACGGTACAACGAATCGTCTTATTTCGCTAATGATTTAATGAAACGTAAAAGCTGTATTCAGACGAGGATTATTTTCGAGAACGGTACAACGAATCGTCTTCTTTCTCTAATGATTTAATGAAACGTACAAGCTTCCGTGCTTTGCGCGGGAGGGAGGAGGGGAAAACTGAATTCAGATGAGGATTAAGAGTCGAGAACGGTACAACGAATCGTCTTCTTTCTCTAATGATTTAATGAAACGTAAAAGCTTCCGAACTTTGCGCGGGAGAGGGGGATGAATTAAGACGAGGATTAAGAGTAAAAAACTGTACAACGAATCGTCTTCTTTTTCTAATGATTTAATGAAACGTAAAAGCTTCCGCGCTTCGCGCGGGAGGGGAAAAACTATTTCCCGACCAGTAGACACGTACGGAAGGCGGGGGGAGGGGGTTAGGGGGTTGACCCTCCCCCCTTCGGTTTTTTATGTGTGTATTTTCGAGCAACCCCCCCCCCCTTTTCTGTGTTTTTTTTTTTTGTGTCCTCTTCCTCCTCCCCCCCACCCCCCCCCCCCCCCCCCGCTTATTTAGCGGCTGGCTGAGTCGTTACGATTTTTTTTGGGACCAAAAAAAAAGTGGGCCCCCCCCCCTAAGAAATCCTGGATCCGCGCCTGTATATATATATAAAGAGAGAGAGTGTGAGAGAGAGATAGAGTGGATAGAACGTGAGAGATATAAAGTGAGAGAGGGAGAGAGAGAGAGAGAGAGAGAGAAATACAGAGGAGAGGTAGAGAGAAAAAAATAGAGTACCACTGAAGCAAGAACAACATTCACGACGTCGTATATTTCTTCGCGAATTTCGCTGTGAATTATTCGGGAGTTCACGATTCCCGATGTTCCTTTTTGACCATCATAAAATATAGGTTTGTTTTCGGGAGAGCTTCCCAGGTTAGTCGGTGCAAGGTGATGGAGTTAAATTAACAATCTCTAGTTGGTCAAATGATCAGAATCATCTACAGATACGAAAGTTACTTGTTGTCCTTTTTTCTTTAACAAAAATTGATTTCTTACCCATTTGTCTTTAACAAAAAATATAACAGGTAACTCAGCACCACTTCTTCAGGAAGGCGAATCACATTTCATCTCCTTACCAACCACCACGACAGCACGATTTTATGACGCAACCTTGTTACAAACAAACGCTACGAATGGATTTCAAGTTGTGTTCCAGTCTTTGAATCTCAATAGGAATGTTAAAGTTGAAATAGGGACTGGTAACGATCCGTCTGACATACAGTCTGTCATCACAACTATCCATGGATATAGATACAACGCTCCCGGTGATGTATATGTAGATACCAATGAGATGTGGTTTGCTGCCATAGGAGCAAAGGGTATCTCGAGTCTTCGTATGGACGTTCGGATAATTTCTATTGACTTATCAAGTGAGTGAGTGATTAATGTTCTTTTAAAATATCGGTGGAATCTAAAGCTCTGTGTATTAAAGCAGTGACAATTGGTTATTTCCAGATGTCAAATGAACATGACTCTACATTGTCGACTGATGAAGATAAACCGTTATCCCAGTTTTACCAGGAATAAAAGTATGAATATGGTGGATTCTTAACGCGAATTGTTAATAAAAGTCATCAAAGAAAACCTAGTGTACTTATGTAACCACGTACAAGATACACTGTCCCGTCTTGTTACAGACCGGACCTTATTTCAGCCGGTAACAGGAATCGTCCTAAAATTAACAGGACAGTGAGTTGTGTGATTTCGTGCATGCGCAGGCCGATATTTCGCTCGGCTTACCCGTGGGCTTAGCGTCCTCTTTTCGTCTTGTTCTCGAAAGCTCACGATTACATCGGACCCCAACGTCCTTTCCCTTCGTATCAGTATAGATGGGGAAGGGGTGTGTGTCCGGACGCTTAACAAACTAAAGCCCTCACTTTTTAATCAGTATTCAACGAAGAGTATGCTTGAAATAGCACTTACCACCATGAATATTTGTCTTTTATAATATTGCCTTACATAAGTCTTCATTTTTTTATAAAATATTGCATGTAAACTTCTTTAAAATACTGATTTAAGTCAACTGTCCAGATACACAACCTGTCCGGACAAAAGACGTCTGGGTATAAGTAATTTGCAGCCTGCTAAATGGTTCATTATAAAATTCATTGAAATTGAATAGTGTACTCAATCTTCATTTGTATGCGCGATAAGATAATTGACAACATTATTTCCCATCCATTGTCTGTCTAACGGATACATTGCTGCAGGTGAAAAAGGAAAATTAATTAATTTCACAACTATTCGAATTCATTTTTTATTGAAGATCCAAAACAGGACAAAATTTGTTTTTAAACATTGACTTGGCTGTTGTAGTGTTTGTTATAAAGAAGTATTATTCACGTAGGTTTGGTAGTCATAACAATTTCGACATCAATATTATCATTTACAACCACTGCCCACGATCAAAGTGAGGTATACAAATGAGGGAAAGCCAACCTACCTTGTAATTTGACAATCTTTAGAACGCAATGTTTTGATAGATAAGGGAGACAAGTCTACCGCTGCCTACTTTTCAATTTGATAATCTTTAGTACCCCATTCTTAAAGATGAAGTTGAGTTCTGGTCATGCGATTGCATTGTGAAAGAAACGGTGTGGAATCAATCAGAAAAAGTTGATCATTTAGCATATAAGTATTGGTGTGTACTGTAAGATTATGGAATCATCAAAATTATTTTTTGTTTCGTTAATGGCCAAGTCATGGTAAAGACGGTAACAAGCACTGTACACAAAAAGATGTACACGTACATGTGACTACACAAATATGTGGCATAAAAACGTGGGCCTCATTTTTAAGCTGTTACTTGTCATATTTAGAATATGAAGGCATTTGAAGAGCCATGCTTTTCAGATAACATTATTTCTCTGATGTTCTTCCACACTGAATTGCATAACAATAATAAAAACGCACACAAATATCTTTCACCTCTCCCCAGAACTCAACCTTAACTTTTAAATTTCAAGTTTTTGGAAAAGTTCTGTCGAGAAATATTAATGAATGGACTGAATGAGTTTAAAGACATTTTCTCTCCTCTCTGCAGTTGACTGTTCTGGTAGCAACCCTTGTCTGAACGGAGGTACCTGTGAGAGCGACGGATGTACATGTTCCTCGGAGTATACTGGAGCTTTGTGCGGAGACACGAGTAAGATCTTTTAAGCTTCTGCTGGTACTGCTTAAAATGCATTTACCCCTATTTTAATGTCTGTTCGTATTGTTGCAAAAAATATTTGTCAATAATCTTTGTTCACTAAAGAAAACTGATTGCATATTTAAGGCGGGAATCGAGCAGCACCTCGCGGTTAGGATCTTACTTATTCACGCAAGTAATTAGGTTAAATAAACCTTCATTGATGTATACAATGCTTGTAAATGTCTGACCAGTGGTTGTTACTCTTCTTCCCCTCATCCTTTCCCTTCAACTTTTATGGGCATAAGGCTTCCTTTTCAGGGTTAATCACATAAACTCTGACTCACACGAACGTGACGTTTGACCGGTGTTTTATTTTACATTGTTCACTCTGAAAAAGCTAAACCGGGAAGTTTTCTTCTTCCTTCCAATGAAAGTTATCATCCTATCTCTTCAGAAGACACTTGTTACAAGCCATATACAAAATCATAATTATTTGTGATAGAAAATATGCGATAATCCTACTAACAAAGAACATATAAATGTATATGGCATATGTTATACGTGATAATCATAAACCTGAATAAAAATTACATCATCTCTCTGGGATGTAATGTGGTTACAATAA
>JAVYIG010009497.1:0-77644 GCA_035222895.1 Strongylocentrotus droebachiensis
AACCTGTAGATGATATTTGATTGGTTGAAAAAAAGTTATCGATCACCAAATAAGGCTAGTTTATGAATCATGCATGAGAATACGCTCGTCACACATACGATATACATATATGAATATTGATGAGTTGACCAGTGATGATAGGCGCTCGGGCTGTCGCCCGCGCCGATGTCAGTCTCCATAACGCGATTAGTACACTTGCCATTTAGCCCGACGCCTATCGGATAGGCTACTCAGCCGACCGCTGAACAAGAGGGGGGGGGGGGGGGGGGGGGTCTCGAAATTTGGAAATTTGACATTTTGCTCAGTTGGGGGGGGGGTTAAGGTCACCTTTTTTAGGTCGGTCGTGGGAATATTTTTTTTTTTTTTTTTTTTTTTTTTAAATAAAAAAAAAAAGGCGTACGCGCCTGATCCCATATACCCATATCTTTGTGGGTAGTTCATGCAATTTCAGCAAAATAATTCTAAAACACCACGTTATATTTCAGAGTATTCATACTCTTGTACTACATACTCAACCTTTCTAACTTGCTTCCAGAGTGTTCCTTTCACATTCTAATTGGACGAACAGATCTATTTTGTCTATAAACTATTCACATCGAGGTACTACGCAATGATAAGATTGAACGGTTAAGATTAACATCAAATTTATATTAATCTCCTTTCACTTTAAGATTGAATTGAATAGGACAAGAGATGCACTTCCTAACAAATGTTTAATTTCCATGATCCTTCTTTCTCGTTTCCAATGATGTTAGCATACGTTCTGAGTAGAAGAAGATAGGAATGTCTATAAATCCAGTTACCACTCACACATTTAATATTTGGAGATTTATCTTCATGCCGGTGGAAATATTATCTTCAGTATAAAATCACTATAATCAATTCATCACACATCAAAGATCAATTCATTTAACCCAACCAATCATACATTATCATGTTAAAATACGTTATAAAATCTTAGGGAAATAGAAGTTTATTACCCCCCCCCCCCTCCAAAAAAATGAAAAATAATAATAATGATAATAATATTAAAGATCATGATAAATAATAACAAACAGATAAAAACATTAAAAAACTAATGATAATAATAATAATAACAATAGATTACTGAATAATATAGATAAATGAATATAAGTTTAAAAGTAAGACGATCCTCACAATTTTCAAATTCGCAAAAAGATGGTAAAACAGATTGTTAGAGTTTCACTTTTGCTGACAGTTGTTAAAAAATATAGATAAATATTCATGCTAGCGAGGAAAAGCTAAATTATTTGCGAATTCCCAATAAAGCTCTAAAATTTCAACATTTGCCACAAAATATTTTAAATGGATTTAAATCCGCATCCTTGGTCTAGCGTTGCCTTTGGTGGGTACAACGAACATAATGCCAGGTGTAATTAATTCGAACCTATAATCGTTGTCATCATCGACAGTGTTGGTCTACGTCTGTACACGTATACAGATCCTCTATCACATAGAACAAGTTCATTGGGTGAGAGACTGGCAAGCTGGAGCCACTCGCGATTCTCGTGCCACTCCAGCTGAAGCTCCTCCACAACCGTCTCAAGGTGATCTCCAGTCGGAGAATACTTCCTGAGAGTGCATCGCCCATCGTTGGTTACCATGGCGACGAAGATGTTTCCCACCTCGTCGATGCAGGAGAATGGGGAGCATCCCAAGCGTCCGATGATGTGCCCCACCTGCCGACCTTCCTGGCTCATGATCTCGACAGCATCGCGAAGACCTACGGTGCATTCGGTGACAGCGATGTGGCCCGACTTCATGATGGACATACACATGGCTGCAGGATGGTGCCGATGTTCCTCAAGAATCCTCCGGTGGTCTCAAAGACCTCGATGTTGCTGAACTCGGAGTAACCCATGTATATAGTATCCTTGTCATCGACGCACACGCAGCATGGTTTGTTGGTCTTTTGCGTGAAGAAGAACGAAGACATTTTATGTCCTGCTTGTGTTATCATGCCTAGCTTGTTGTCCGTCGTACATAAAATGATGTGTCCGGAGCTCATCAGAGCCATACTGCTGATTCTGACATCATAGGCTATTCTGCTTGTCTTCTTGGTGTCAAGATCTATGATATCCGCACCACCGAGCCTGTAACCGACCACGATCTTCCTGTCCGTCAACTTGATGCAGACGTTCATCTCTTCCTTCTTGTCGTCGGGAAGATCAAACTGCTCCACAAAGTCCCACCCTGAGACTTCCTCGAGGTGTCCTAGGTAAACGGAAGGACACGCCACCATCTTCATATCCAGCTTATTCAGGTTCATCAGAGGACCCCTGTCAAGACAAGCATTCAGGATGACATCAATATTTTGCGACGCAGCTTCGAACTTCGTCACGTCGTTGACAAACTGTGCCTTCTCCTTCACCTCCATCAAGGCCAGCTCGCATTTCTTCAGCTTTGACAAGGCGAACCCCATACACCTCTGGGTTCGCCGACCTCTCCAGAACATTGGCCTTCTCAATCAGCGCATCCCTCTCCCGGGCCATCATGTTGTGCGCTTCGGAGAACACTTTATAGATGCCTTCACGCATGACCTGGATACCGACCTGTGTCTTGGTGATCATACCGGTCATGCCACCTTTCCTCTCGCCCCTGATCTTCTCCAGGCGATCCCTGGCTTGGTTCACGCGATCGAAGCAACCCTTCAGCTCGTGTTTGATCTTGATGTGCATGTCATTGACGGGTATGATGTTGTTGGTTTGGTGCTCGTCTTCCAGACATCGCTCACATATGTTCTCTTTACACTGCTTGCAGTAGTAGGAGGCTTCTCTGAAGCTGTGCTTCTTGCACAAGTATTCAACACGTTCCTTTTCACTGTTTGTCGGTTCGCCTTAATCGAAAAAACAAGAGAACATAATTACAGTCATTTGGACTAAGCAGCATTTGATATATTGAGATATAAATTATATTTTAACAGATATTGTGATAACCCGTATTCTCGTAACACGAGAAAAGATAGGTCATATGGTACTTGGTTATGGCATAGAAACCGATGAATAAAATCAAGGAAAGGATAACAAGAGGCGAGGTCCTGTAGGTGAATATAACAGAAAATGTCTTGTTCAAAGACTGATAAAATGCGGGATAGGATTTTATCTGGACAGGAGCGTAAGAGAATAACATGGAAATTCTTTTTAAAAATGAGAATTGGTTTTCAGATAGGAAAAAGGAAAAACAGATCTGTCAAAACTTTAGTTGTTGTTGTTGTTGTTGTTGTTTTATATTATCGGCGTTTCCTTCTTTTTTTAGAATATTTACGCCTTTCACTTTAAAAAAAAAACTATTTGTAAATTCGTACTTTTCTAAAATAATAGTTTTTTAAAATATAATCTCAGATCCACTGGTCCATGAAAACCCCTCACCGCAATTGGCACCTTCCTGCCAAACCGGCGTGGTACATTGCGCAATCTTCTCGGCCATCATTGGCCTAGGCAATTCTGGTGCCGGTGAGAGGATTCTGGGGTAGATCTTCAGAGTCTCTTGTTTGGGGTTTACCGTCCTCAATCCGTCTTTACTCTTTCTTTCCTTTTCTCTTCTAGTATTATTCCTTTTTTTGTTAAGCCTTATTTTTCTATCAAAGTAGGTATCAACATATAATAGAGCATTTGGTTGTCGTGCGATATGTGCACGACAACCAAAGTACAAAGTACTAGTACAACGTACGGGTAATGGGGTTAGAGACAAAACTAGAAATAAACAGTTTATAGTTCGAAAAAAATGCAAATGCCAGTGGCATAGCTATACATGTATGGGCACGATGGTCTCGTGCCCCCCTTTCAATGAAATTGCAGGAAAAAATAAGAAAGGGAAAGGGGTTGACAACGTGACAAGAAGACGTGTTACGACCCTGCCCTCTCCTCCCCTCCAGCACTCCCTCACTGTATGGCCTTGTTCCCTCGCATAATTATCTTCCATCTGGTATCCGCCCATCACCCCCCCCCCCAAAAAAAAAAAAAAAAAAAAAACGCCCAGGGAGTGTTTGATAAAGCTGATCGTTAAGCTACGCATGACTTTACAAACGACTTGTATATGAAAAGCCAAATGGGATGCTCAATTATTATTAACTGTATCAACTAAAGTTGAATTGTGCAGATGTACATTAAAATTTTAACAAACATTTTTAATACAAAGTATATTGTTTGCCATAATTTAATTGAAGTTATTGAAAATATCAGAAAAAACTTTGGGCATCCTATCTGGCACTCATATACAAGTGTTTCGTAAAGCTTTATGAAACACCCCCAGGCCAATGAAAGGCCCCACGCAGGCCACGCTACGCCACTAATAAAAGCCGATGCAAGAAGAGAACTTTAAAAAGCTTACCTGTCACTCTGCCGGCAAGATCCTTCCTCTCTACGAACTTGAGCGCATCGGCTAGCATCAGTCTGGCAGCTTTGGGTGAGAGTGTGACGTAATTCTCCCAACTTAGGAAGAGAGCCTTGAAAGCCGCGCTCACATCATTTTGGTGATCACCTTATTTGGAGAAAAAAATGAAGAAAGTGAGGCATTACTTGATTCTATTACTGCAGTACTTCGTATTGCTGCAATACTTTCTGTATGAATGATAGATGTGAACGATGATGATGACAATGAAGATGATGATGATGATGATGATGATGATGATGGTGGTGGTGATAATGATGAAGATGATGATGAAGATGATGATAATGATAATGATGATGATGATGATGAGGATTATGATGATGATGATGAAGATAAATAATAATAATGATGATGAAAATAACAATGATAATGATTAAAAGAGCATAATGTCTTTAATACCCCCTTCACTTACACGGATTTCCCTTACGAGTCCTTACGGATCGCCAACTCGTAGTCAATCGCAAGCGTCCGTAAATAACTCGCTGGTATCCGTAAATAACTCGTCACAACTCGCAACAACTCGTAGACACTCTTAAGGATCCGTGAAAGGAGAGGTAGATTTTTTGACATGTCAAAAATCTTCTTACGATTGTCCACGGATTGATTTGTCCGTAAATAGCTCGTAAATAGCTCTTAACAATCCGTAACCACCCGTAAACCGCTCGCAACAACACGTCACCATCCGTAAACTGCTCGCAAGAATCCGTTGATGACTCGTAACAGATTTGTGTAACGATTCGTTATGGTTAGTTTACGATTTGTTTACGGATTATTTACGGATTATTGCGAGCAGTTTAAGGATGGTTACGTGTGCTTACGTGTTGTTTACGATTTTATTCGGGTCATTTTACGATGGCTTTACGGATTGATACGGGTGATTACGAGCATTTTAAGTGTAGTTACGAATACTTTACGAATAGATACGTATAATTTACGTATGCTTACGAACTGTTTACGGTTTTGGATAAGGTATAAAAGCTGCAAATTCGAACACTTCATTTTCAGTTTTTATTTTGGGGCTACAAATCGTAAGGACTCGTAATAACTTGTAGCTTACTCGTAACTATTCGAAACAACACGTAAACAGGTCGTAACTAACACGTTATTTGCTTGGAGTTATCCGTGACAACTCGTAACGAATCGTGGACTGTTGCCGTAAATACATCGCAATAACTCTTAATGATCCGTAATAAACCTCAAACAGCTCGTAATAACTCTTAAACCGGTCGTAAAAGTGGCAAAATCGTAAGGATCCGTGAAAGATCCGTGAATTTGTGCGATCCGTAAGGACTCGTAAGAAAAATCCGTGTATGTGAAGGGGGTATAAAGCAAGACACTCCTGGTTCTCCAGTATATTGAATCAACAGCCCCATGCACGAAGCGAGAGAAAATTCATCAGGCACTTCAAAGTGTATGTCACCAAAATCTATGCGAATGGAAATTGATTCTGTCATCGACCATAGATCTTTTATATGAATCTCCGTATTGATGTATTGATCGGAATTAATTTTCAATGGTGACAAAAACACGAAATGTTTATGTTATGGGTTTTCAAATGATTCTGAGATGGGTTGAAGGTTTCGTGGAATGAGATTCGTTCCAGGCGCGGATCTACGGGGGGGGGGGGGTTTAGGGGGTTTAAACCCCCCCTTGGGCGGCCCAAAAAAAAAAAAAAAAAAAAAAGAAAAAAGAAAAAAAAAAGAAAAAAGAACGCACGCTGGAGAGAAACCCTTTCAAGTGCAAATATTGTGAGAAGATATTCAACTCATCTGGTAACTTAACCAAACACATGATAACTCTGGATATAACTGTGTATTTAACTGTTACTTGATTTAAAAAGACGTTATCATGCACTGCTTTTTATGGTCTCCATTGTGTTAATAGATGCCAGGAAAACATCACTTACGGGGTTCAAATAAACACCCAAAAAAAAATCGGCTCGCCGCTTCGCGGCTCGTGGACGATGCTCCGCATCGTCATTAATTTTGGTCAAACCACCCCCTTAGCAAAAAGCTAGATCCGCCCCTGCGTTCACTTGACTCCCGATCCTATGGTTGAGGGTTCGAATCCCAGCCAGGCACTAATGTCTTTTGGCCAAAGATTTATTTGCCACTCTTCACCCAGCTGTAAATGGGTACCTGGCAGTTTCTGGGGTAATAAAAGTAATTGTAGGACCCGCAGGAAGAGCAGGATTAAAACTGATGTGGCTACCGTGGGTTAATAAAACCAAAATTACAAAAACTACAAAATTATAAAGCATCTATCATCTCCTTTTCTTAAAACGTATAACCATTTTATGTAGCTTCTTCTTCTTCGTTATCATGTTGATTGGGTTTGCGATCATTGTTTTCAAAGTAACCCATAGCTTTTCGTTGAAATAAAATAAAATTCAATTCCCCCTGAACCGGCCCTTTTCGATGAGAACGGGCTGAAGTCATGATTATGCTTACCTCTGATTTGATTAAGGGTATCCTTATCGTAGTCCAACTTGAGACCGATTGGAAAGAAATCACCATTCTCTAGGGTAGGAATAAGATCCAATAGCTCTTCATCGGACAGTTTCTCCTCCAACTTGTTACTAGATAAAGTCAAGACAGAAGGATCGGTTAGCATGGGAGGCATCTACAGGGGTTAAGGGTACTTCCCCGGTATCAAAGTGGGAAAAGGGAGTATATATATATATATATATATATATATATATATATCCGTTTTATATACATAGAGAGAGGGAGAGAGAGAACGAGAGGGATAGAGAGAGAGAGAGGGATAAAGAGAGAGAGAGAGGGAGAGAGGGAGAGAGAGATGGATAAAGAGAGAGAGAGAGAGAGGGAGGGAGAAAGAGAGAGAGAGAGAGAGAGAGAGAGAGAGAGAGATAGAGAGAGGGAGAATAAAGAAGGAAAGCCATAGGGAAGGTAAGTTTAAAAGGAGATTCCCTGACCAAAAATTTGAGAACCCCTCTTTCCCGCTTGTAAGATATGTTTAGACAAATATTTGGTAAAAATTAAAAAAATGAAGAAGTTTAATGTATGTACGAGAAGAGAATAGGGTAATCATTATGACAAATTTGTCGCAGTGCTTGGGTAGAAGGCAACGTTTGATCTTCCCCAGCTGTGTTCCCTTGAATGTTGCGTTTCTCTGGTCTTACCGCCCTCCCCGCAGAAAGAAAAAAAAATCGATGGCAGGCATCGCTTACAACAGAATATTATTTGTCTGCGGTACGTTGTCGTTGACAGGCTATCCCACAATAACTGAAGTATTATTGTGTTATTTGTTTGTATTGGGAGTCGAGAGGGAAGACAGACGAAATAATATGCGAGGTTATAGGACAGACTCCCATCCGGTAACTGTAGTATACTTACATCTCAGGCTCTTTAGGCCCTACGTGATTCATCTCTTTGTTCTCTTCACTCGTCTCCATTGTAGACTGATCTGATACACGAAGAAGAAAAGAAATCGGAAAGCATGTTTATTTTCATAAGAATTGCATTTTGTTTTTTTGTTTCGTAGGGGCGGATCCGTGATTTTCTAGAATGTGGAGGGGGTCGTTCCAGACAATGATTTTCCCGGGAGATGACTTCAGGCTTTTTGTAGGGGTGCGGAGGGGCAAGACGGTCCAGGGTTATTCTCTTGCCAATCCCAGCAGAATCCCACTGGCCCCTCTTTTTTTTCCCGGCCATTCCACAAGATCACTTGATATGTTCAACAAATCATCTGTTTGATTCGGCATTTAATTAATTGTTCTCATTCATCTTCGTAAATTCCTATTCACTCCCAAAGTGTTCATTTATGTCTAATGAAATGCCTTTGTGTGATTTCACCTTAACCAAAAACAAACAAACAAAAACTAACAGAAACAAAACAGAGTATTAAACGCGGCGTGACATTTAAATGTATAACCAATTAACACCTTGCTGATTGTATAAATTGGAATGTTAATTAGCATTGCTACTTCGCTAGAAGGGTTGTGGGAGTAAAACATTTCTTTTCAAAGTGTTCCGTCGAATAACAACTGAATTGAGAGCCGTGACGGCACATGGATCAAACTTGATTTTATTCATCATTACTATCAATATTTGTCTTATTTTTCCTCATTGTAAAATTTCGCCAAACATTTCAGCAAGTTTGGGTCCGACATCTTAATTCAAAATGGTCCTGCGGCGCCCCCGTGAGTGCTACCCCACCCCCTCCTTCTCCACAACGCGTATATACACCGCCCCCATCTGTCTTCAAGTTGCAGATATTTGGACAACCCCATCTTAAGGTCAATCGGCAAAGTAATATACAGTCAAGGTAGTAACCTGACCGGAGGCATCTGTGCAATGTGATAATGTCGATGACTATGAAACACCATCTTACATTGCCTGGTGTAAGCATTGCATTGTAATGATGGACATTTAAATGTCGTTACTATAATGCTTGAGTAGTGGAAGGCTTATATAAACTGTTGTTTTAAGTATTCTTAAATTCACTTTAGTCCTCTCATATACATCAATACATTAGTGTTTTCTCCTTTTATTTCAATTCCTTTTCCTTATATTCCAATGCATCCATGTTTCACCTTATTTCAATTGAGTTTTCCCCTATGTGTGGTTCCCCCTAAACTTGTGTGCGATGCATTTGTATTTCCCTTTTTGTTTCAGTATAGTTTAGTAATCTTGTAACCTTGCTATATAAAACATTATTATAATTCTTTTTTTCTTTTTTGAAAAAATGGATAAATAAATACTTTTTAAAATAAATCTGTGGTTATCAAGTGTTAATTATCACATGGGGCGTCGAACCTGAGGATACACTGTACTATGGACGTTTCCCTGTTAGTTACGAGATTAGCAGTGTATCTTCTAGAGTGTAAACGGTACCATCTAAAATGATACATGATCATTCTCAATTTTTCATTTCATGAAGCAATTTCATTTACGTTTGAACAAGTCTGTAAAGCGCGGATTCAAAACTTTCTTCAAAATATTGATACACTGTTGACCATAAAGTTAGAATCACCTTGTTATACCTCTATTCGTGAAATGATTGTGACAATAATCATATGATTTATTCTTGAATAAAGTTTCCTTCTTCTCTGAATGTATTGATTAATCTAATAATAATAATAGTACAGCATTTGTATTGTGCGCTCTAGCATTTCAAAGAATTACTTCCTACCAGGTACCCATTTACATCACCTGGGTTGAGTGTGGCAAATGTAGATCAATGTAGATCAATCTAAAGGGTCTTATAGATTTATCAATACTATTCTGAGAAGATATCAACTTTTTCTATCACGAATTAACATTACCGTCATAACTATTTAAATAAAAAGAAGAAAGTAAAAATGTTTCAGCTGTATGGGCGATAGTACATTTATTTCAGTAAATTTAAAGCTATGATCAGTTTGATAAAATCTGTGCATTTTCTTCCCCCTTGACAAATTACTTAGCGGGAGATGGTTTACAATGTGACACCATGCTGGAACACCTTTCTAACACGATCGCTTACACTTTCTAGATGTCAACTTAAGGACTATTTTAATACGCACAAGGCTGACATTAACTGACATTAACTTAGTTTGATTTTGAAAGAGACTGTGTAATCATGTTCCCTGGCTTTTGATTTCCCTCTTGAATATTTACATTTGTAATTTTCTTTGTTTAGTTTGACTGTTAAAGTCATCGTAACTTAATGTTAAGACTAACATCATATATTGTTTCCATTGCATCCTGATTTTAATATACATTATACTTTCATACACGTGTCGTTATATTTCGTATTTTCCTAAAATCGTGAAATCCACAAATTTTCCCGCAACAATATAGCAACTTTTAAAGATACTATGTCCCTTTTGCGGCCAACAACAAATTCTGTAGAACTTTGCAGGAATTATGAATATGTCATGTATGTCCTATCTGTGAAATTTAAACATTAGCAAAGTCCTAATATTCAAATTATGCAAGGAAACCCGTTTACTTGCTAGACTTCAATGCCAGACACAGTGACTGACTGGCCTTTTTTCTTCTTTGGTAATAACATACATCAAAAGAGCTGTAAAGGGTACATAAGCATTTGTCTACATCAATAACCTACTTCTTGTAATGGCCAAAACTAAACTGATTGATTCTTTGCGCAGCATAAAACGTACGACCATTCGGTACAATGGTCTGAAAATCAGACTATTACTAACTGGCTCTATAGCTCTTACGTCGATTCGACAACTAATAGTCGTTATGTTCCCGCTTAAAGACATGTTCAAGCCTCCCCCCCCCCCTCCCCCATTTTTAGGGAAGTTCTAAATTAGTATTATCTTTCAAATGCCGTTGGAATTTAACATTTCATTTTTTGGCCTGCAAATGGGACATAGTACCTTTAATAGATATCAGAATCCACTGCTCCCAAAACACAGTTTTCAAATCATCAATAAGGCTAGGGTCGACAAAATATTAATGAATTAAATTGGAATGAAAATATATTGAATATCATAATAATGAGAACCGCATTGAATAGTGGTGTAATAATGCGTTTGAAATATTTTATATTCTGCCCAAACAAGCTTAATGATTATTCAATTTTTTCTTTCTTCAAAGTTTAAATTCAGTGATTAATTTTGTTTGAAAGTTTGCACAAGTTGTTATTCGTATCGGTAAATTAATTATCAGATAGGACAAACCCTGTATCTATCTTATCTTTATCTATATCATTGAAGTTTAAAATTAAAAAAAAGGTATAACATCCCATCAATATATAACACCATTAAACATGTCTGGAACACAAAATATTTTACCTGTACTCGTAATACTAATAAGTAGTAATTTATATTTCATTAGGCTAAAAACAGTTGGGCTCCAAAATCACAAGCCTATTTAGAAAAAATGCTTCAAAATGTCAAAGTAATGCAGATTATTTTTAAAGAATCAATGATTACCAAAACACTCTAACTATATTCATATCTCAAACAGACTCCAAATGGCCTACATGTCCCCCACGCTTGTTGACTCCCTAAGCAGAAAGAGTCATCCCCTATTTTCAAAAGAACAAGAAGTAACAGGAAAAGTTAATTAAAGACGTGCTTACCTTTAAACAGCTACAACTTGAACAAAAATGTCTTCGGCGTATGCAGCTAAAAGGCTTTTTGGCAATAATGATCACACAATAATAGAAAATGGTACAGTTCAGGGAGAAGATCACTGGAATGGGTGCGAAGCGAAGTAAAACAGCAATATACCAATACCCAAGTGCACGTCTGCATCAGCTTTGAGATACTGAGATGATGGAATTGATTTCACTTCGAGTAGGGATGGGACTTCATCATCGGCCCCATTTCTGACCGGGGAGGGGGGGGGGGGGCGGGGGGGGGGGGGGTTAAGTCGACCTGGAATGCAAGGGATCATGACCGCTATAAGACGGGCTCATACATTACGGAGAGGTATATGACGGCGGAGTCTAGATGTTGGCTCGCGAACTATTTCTAAATATAACACTCACTCACACGATCGTTTTTTATTCTCTTCTTGTTCGTACATTGTACATCATCAATCTCTGTCTATTTCTCTTACTGTCTCGCTAGGTCTCCCCCTCTCTCTCTCTCACTCACTCACTTTATGTCCCTACTGTTGTCAGCCACGCATTCATTCCTCTTCTGACACGGTAACCCATCCCCTTTTCGCTCTCTCTCTCTCTTTCGCTCTCTCTCTCTCTCTCTCTCTCTCTCTCTCTTCTTTCTCTCTCTCTCTTTCTCTCTCTCTCTGTTGCTACAATGTATATATCTATCTCTCCATCACACTCTCTCCCTCTTACTCCGTCACTCCCTCCCTCCTCTCTCTCTCTCTCTCTCTCTCTCTCGATCTCTCTCTCAATCTCTAAATCTGTATTCATATTTTTATCTTATATTCTATATTACTCTCCTGTTAAACAATTTCAAAAATTTCGCTGGTTCTAATGACGCAGAATTCATGGATAATTGATATTTCATATTCTTTTCTCAAATGTATGTAGTCCACAAGTAATGCATAATGGAATCTATTCCATGCTCTAATATTTTGTTATTTGTCATATGTATAAATTATGATATATTCTTTATTTTTCTTAAAGAAAATGGAATAATGGAATATAAGAAAATAATGAAAAAAGTTAAGGACAGCTAGATTAAAGACGTTCTCGCCCAGAAGCTGAAACTCCAAACAACTCATTCTCTTAACTCTCAACATTTCTCTCTCTCTCTCTCTCTCTCTCCCTCTCTCTTTCTCTCTCTCTCCCTCTCTTTCTCTCTCTCTCTCTCTCTTTTCTCTTCGCTCATACTCTCTTGCCATAAAACGCGTCTCTTTCTCCATGTATCGCTTGCTGTGTCTAAAGTGTTTTAGAGATGGGATGCCATGTTTTTTTAATTAAATAATAGTTTGGGGTATAACACATAATTAAAGTCAGATATTGAGTCGTGGTCTTTTTAAAACTATCTTTATAATGAATCCAAAAAGAACTGGAATAATGAATTCCCTATCTTTCACTTTCTAGAATTTGTTATTCCTTTGCTGCGTGAATATATCTTCCTTTCCTCTTCACTGTTAGTTACTGAGTAAATACAGCCAAAATGATTCAATTTTCATATTTGTTTTATAACATCACGATACATATAACACTCTACATATCATTCAATCATATTTGTTGACAGCATGATCAAAAAATATATTAGTCATCACAGTCATATGATATATTACACTCAATGAGACGGCTTTGAAGAAGCTCGTTTAATGCTTTCATTTTCCCATGATTAATGAGCAGTTCCTCAGTATAGATCTCAAACCTTAGTACATACCAAAGTTTAAAGAACATTGAACCTAGAGAAATACGACCGTTTGCTTGAATGGGTGAATAAAATTCGTATGTAACCTTTGTCAAATATGAGGTACCCAAAATCAATGGCGAAGGCAGGGGTATGCCTCCTTCCCTATTGCATATAAAAAAACAAGGATGAAACGAACATAGAGATAGAGACATAGATGGAGAGAGGGGACAGAAAGAGAGGAGAGGGAGGGAGAGAGAGGGGGGCAGCGTGAAAAGAGGACAATACGACCCCTCCCACGGTCTTCTATTCTGTGACCTCCTTACGTTAAAGATTTAACCTCTTCCACCTAATAAGATAAAAGTACCCCCCCCCCCTTCCTGTTATGATGCTATTGCCCCCCTAAACGTACGAATAATGCTTCACCACCGCTGAAAATATTTTGCCACTTCCAGACTTGGCGATAATCACGAGATCATTCAGCTTTGAAAACGCTATTTTTTAGAAATCATTCGAATCGTGCCTGAAAGTTTGAATAGTAATTTTTCTCTCTGAGGTATTGGCAACTGAAGAAATACATGGCCCAACATGGATCACAGTCATCGAATGTATGGGAAAAGTTCACATAACTTCCTACTACTCAGTTATTATGTCAAATATCTTTACAAGTGAATTATAACAAAATATGCGACCACGAGTCTAAAACGGTATTGTTCGAAGATGTTCTTGAATAGGAGCAACATCTAAACAAAAATACCTCTTAAACTATCAAATGCAGTTATTTTGTGTCACAGAATATAATTATATCAACGATTCTATTTGAAATAGAGATCGAAGGTTTATACAATACATCAACAAAAATATATGTATATATAGACATCTTAATCAAATTAAGAATTGGAGAATAACTATGCTGGATTTCGTCGACAGATGGCGTTTTCTAATAGTTTTTTCGGGTGACTGAGACGCGACAGCTGGAGGTCTTGACGCACTGCGTCTTGTTTTCGGCGAACACTCCGAACGCGTTATGACGAGCTTTCGGGAGCTATCAGAATCCATCGGGAGCCAACGGCAACCGTCGAGAGTAATCGGGAGCCGTCGGAAGCACGACGAGCAGCACACGGTACATCTTGAGCAAGAATGTATAGCACAGGGTTGTGTTCAGTCCAATAATTCTCACCGGGCTTGGCATCGCATGTGTCCTTCGTCCGTCCAAAAGCGAAGTACAAATTCTTGTCTGCAGAGAATAAAGAACAAGGAGGGGAAAAATTGATAAAACTGCCTGTCGACTTGATAAATAACAAATACACTTAACAATTTAATGTTTCTTCTTGACATTCTGCGGTGGGACAATCTCAGTTCGATCGATGAGTTCAGAAACAGAGTGTCTATATATTTCATTTTTTTCGAGAACTTCTTTGCATATTTCAAATCGTTGTTTTCCGAACAGCAGCCAAATATGCTGTAGGGGAAGTTTAGAGTTTTCATTTTGCGTGTTTGATGACAAACTTTAAACTTCTTATTGGAAAAATAATGTATTTTTTGTTTGTTTTAAATTATACTTTTCACAAATCATTAAGAATACGTGCAATAAATAGAAAATAATAGAAAAATACTCACTCTCTATTTTCCATGACAACCGTTTCGCTGCACACGAGTCCTCTCTCACACGGACACATGGTATCGATGACGTATTGTATTCCTCCCGGTGGGATGAAACATTTTGCCTGAATGGGAAGTTTCTGTTTGCACACCGACTCGCCGTGTTGCTTAGCACAGCACATGTTGTGGCTACAATCCTTGTCGTTCCTGCATCGCGACCCTAAAAGAAGAAATGGAAGAGTCCGAAAAAATTAGTTGTGCAACTGACCAGTCAGAAATGATATCGAATGAAGAGTCAAATCCTTAGAAATCGTTTCATATTGGCAAATATTTCCTGAGTGGCAATACATTATATAAAAGGCTATAATGAATAATTAACTCAGAAAATGTTAACCCTCATTATAAATAGAACGGAAAGAGTAAAAGTAGTATGTAATAAAGTTTTCTGTTTTGATAGGATAATTTCTATTTCTGTTGTAAACTACGATATAGGTACGGGCATGGATGTGTGTATTCTGATTCGAATAGAAAGGGCAAGGGCTTTATGACAGCGATGGGTATGACAAGCTGTAGAAAAGCCTTAAATAATGGCACCACACCACCCGTAATAAACAAGAATGACGCCCCGTGCGTTGGGATCTCCTTTTGTGTAAACGTTTATATAGGATAGGTAAAAAGCTGTCAATCAATTGGTCACTCGAACCAGATCAAGAGACCTGTCGTCTTCTCCCCAGGTGTTCCACGCCAAAACCACTTGTTCGGATTGAATGAGAATTTGTCTTGTCTCTACCCAATTGTAAGTGTGAGTTCCAGTTACTTCATCAACAAATAATAGTTCACCTTCTTTAGGTTTCTCGATACATAGGCATTTGTAATTAGCTCTGTTTTGAATCCCCTACGACGTAATGATTCTACCTTTCTCTTATACAGATAAAGAGGAGATCCGTATTTGTGTAACTGAGAAGAAACACACTGTTTGATGAAATAAGTTTTTCTTTCAAATAATTTCGTCTCACTTTGGTTATTGTTTACCATTCTATGTAAAAAGGCTAGGTAAAGACTTATCTGTGCTACAGTCCCAACGTCATTTGGAACTTTCGTAGTGTTACACCATTTTGTAAAACACCAACTTTTTCAAGTTTACGTTAAATAAACGCCCTACCATTAAATACTTTTCATGTCAATCACTTTGATATGCTCTTTGAAGGAGTCAAATCCACTCGTAAATAATGCCTGTCAATTGCACTGTACCCTTTACGGGCGTGGAGTTTGTACTAAAACGTGACATTTTGTCGGCAAATATTGACACTACAATAACTAATACTCTAGCGAAACGCCAGCAGGCTTTGAGCAAATAACTATTTCTCGCAAAGTCACTGGGATATATATGTCAAACTGGAATCGAACTAACTAATTTCAGCATACGAGCATCATGAAGTATCCTTTATTTTAGTTGTTACATTTACCCTTTGAAAAAAAATCTTCTCAAAGTCAGAGACAGATAAAGAGAGAGAGAGAGAGAGGGAGAGAGAGAGAGAGAGAGAGAGAGAGAGGGAGAGATGGGTGGAGGGGTGACGAGGAGGAGGAGATGGTAATTTCGCTAACCGTCATATTCAAAGTTTTAAAATTAAATGGAGACACGTTCCATGTATCAGTGTATGTCACAATAAGACTTCAGTCTCGCAAATTGACCTGCACTTTAAAAAGATTTACCCAGTCAAATTTGCCCAGTATTGGGTAAAAAGCGAATTTACATGCGTTAATATTATCATCTAACTCACAAATTCTCGTGACACTCCTCTATATCTACAGATCTTATGGAACACAAGGATTAGGAATATCTATAAAAAAAATGTATTCCATCATCTTCAGACATTATTATGATCAAGTCTGGCATAAAAGAGGGAGATGCTTACCTAGTGTTCTTTCTGGGATGGTTGCACGACAGGTCCCGAACATGCAGTCATGTCCTTTCTGGCAATGTCCGTCTCGCCTGCAATGGTGTCCTGGTTGTCGATGTCGATGACATCCACCGTAGTGGAGGTCGCAGAAACGACCACGGCCGCACATCTTATCGCTGTCACAAGGGAGATCCTAATGGTAGAAGAAAAATACACAAATATGATTTTCAAATTATAATGAATATATATATATTTATAATTGATGTATTGTTTCTATACATTTGCTTCAAACTGCAATTATAGAGAATTCAGTATATTTCCAACAATTATTAAAATATTTTTGTTTCACTTAATGCTTGTCAATGGTGGAGGAGAAAATCTAACGGATGAACAGTTGTTAGTTCCAATTGCTTTTACCAAAAGTAAATATGAATTGTGAGGATCGTTCTTTAAAAATGCTTATTGTATCAATATGACTGGTAAGACATGCATGTGATCATTAGGCGGGACAGTGGATTCAGTATATTGATTCATTTTTCGAATCTTTATTCTAAATCGCGTCGTCTGGTCTGTTCTATTTTTGAAACACACGCCACTAGAATAATACAAATAAAAGTCTCGAATAAAAGAGACAGGTTTCTGAATCCTGATGGGCATACATAATGACTGGCCGTTTCCAGGATTAAGGTTCATCAGAAATCGATCCAGTCTGTGACCCATTGAAATCAGGGGAGTCTAGGACCTGCCTCCACAATTGTGACTGTAACGCTTTCTAATCACTCTGGACCCTGGACCTATTGTACTCAAGCAATAGCCCAACGTAGAAGTGTGAACGCGAACAATAGGCTGTAATTGCGGCCCCGATTAATTGACAGATATCAGAGCGTTGAATAGCTTCCTTCGATAATAGAACGTGATGTCGGATTCCCTCTCAATGTTGAGTTGAGGTGCATGTACATAGAAACTTGTTTGCTTTTATTAATTTCAAATTTCTCCCTTTTTTTCAATTACAGATGCCCTGAATGCATTATGATACACGAACGTTAGTAAGAACTAAGACGTGAGCATTATAAAAATATTGTACTGTATACTGTATGCCAACAGACATATACATTGTATCTTTTGAAAACTCAACAAGGATCTGTGTTCATTTTGAGATATACACCGATTGATCAAGATTCCTCGAACCCGCAATCATTGGTAAGGTGATGATAACAAAATGACAATTCATTGAACCAAGTGTTGACCTAAAGCTCTCATATTAAAGGTAAATAGAATAAGAAAATAGAAATCTAATTTGGCTTACCTGGTAGTACCGAGCCTCTGTTTCATTAAGAAGTAGTCTTGCTTGGATGTTTCTGGGATGATCTATCTCCAGATCGCCATTATTGACCGGTCCGTCGTTGACCATTTCAGGAGGAGCCCGATCTTGTGGATGAGTTCCACTCCACATCCAGTTCCACATGTAGGCGTTGGCTTCATCGATGACCACGGCCAGGAGTGCGAAGACGCAAAGAATGACGGTGTCCATAATCCGAACCATCTCGGAGGAGTGACGTCGAATCGCTTCGGTGTAACACACGATATACACAACCCCTTGAAGGAGTACTTCTCAAGTTATCCGAGGTACGTCGGATGATGACTAAGAACTGATAGAGATGATGTTCCTTTAGAAGAATTAACAAACTTTATTCACCAATGCACTCATTCGATATGCTTGTCTTCTGGCTTCTTTGTGATAACTTAACCTTTAATGTCCAACTTCTCTGCAGCTTCTGAAAATATTTTGGAAGATCATATGATTTATGATATAAAAAAGGAAGATGCAGACGGTTTACAAATAACTATGGCAACTCCTCATCGGGTCAAATACGACATTCCAGAGAGCCTATGCTGGTTTCGTCCAAGTTATGGCCGTAAACTTCACAGGATGACCTTCTCCTTACGAGCTGCTGATCGTAAAAGTCCAAAAACAGCCAAGGGTAACTTTCGAGGGTCGTTCTGAAGTTTCTAGCTGACGTGAAGTGAGAAGTATGTTGTTCAAGAGTTAAAGCTAAACTAACGATTCCCGGGTGTTCGAGGGGATAGTCTATCCTTCACTCGTCCGTGGTTCAATGGTTCTCGAATCACAACACAAAACGACAACTACACTAAATCATGTTTTGAGTGCCTTCCTTGTTTCTTTTATAAAAGGTGCGAAAAACATCTGTATTGTTCTCTAACTGAGTGACACGGGGAACAATACGGGAATGGCTATTGTTGGGACTGGGTTGAATGACTGGACAGCTGTCATTCATAGTGATTGGCGTTAGTTAGTGTTGATTGTGTACGTGGGTTGTATTGAAGGGGCGTGCCATTCGTGTGGGGTTTCTGCCATCTAGACTTTTTATTGGACGTCTTTTCATACTGTATATAGCCCTCCGGAATGATCTGTTAAATTGACGTGTATTAGGATTGATATGTTTCGGGCGAAAGCAGATTAAGTGTACTCCCATCCGTCACTTACTAAATACCAATAGCCCTAGCCTACAGCGTTTTAATGAAATACCGGTATAGTGTTGGTGAATCTGTATTTGCACTAATCTGATCAAATGATTGAAAATGTATGATTGAAAATGTATTTCACCCCCTACCTCTATCTCTCTCTCCCCTCTCTCTCTCTCTCTCTCTCTCTCTCCTCTCTCTCTCTCTTTCTCTCGTTCTCTCTCTCTCTCTCTTTCTCTATCTCTCGTTGTCTCTCCTTCTCTCTCCTTCACATTTCATTCCACCATTCTCATCCCTATCACACTATTTTTCTCATTTTCTCTTCCTTTCACGACCTTTTCAAAATATAAGTTCTTAACCTCTCTCAATTTATCTCTCTCTCTATCTGTTTCTCTTCTCTCTCTCTCTCTCTCTCTCTCTCTCTCTCTCTCACTCTTTCTCTCTCTCTCTCTCTCTCTCTCTCTCTCACCATCCCTAACCTTTTCTCTCGCTCCTCTCACTTCAATATCTGGCTTTGAAAATAAGAGTTTTATCATATCACAGGCAACACCTTCGTCTCCAATTATGACGATCTTCTTTTCTGCATCCCTTGTGTTTTTTTATTTTAACACCCATCCTTTTCTATTGACATCTGAAGAGCAGTTACTTGGAAACAGAAGAGTACCGAGTTCACAATAATGAATGAAAAGATGCGGATAAAGGCCAGTGAAATAAAAATTTCCACACATTTTCTATACTGCAGTTATCCAAAACGCATTCAAAATAAATGTAACTGCACAAAACCGAAACAAAAACGAAACAGTGACCAATTAACCAGTCAATGGAGGAAAAAAATCAATGAATTGACACATTAATGAGTAGATGAGTGACTTAACATTAGCAAAAGGTACTTGTTTAACATAGCACAGAACATAACAAGCTCCGTAACGCTTTGTATAGGTTATGAAACAAGCTAAGATGGTCATGAGGTGTTGATATAAATTATAGCCCTGAACATATAGTGTGTCTACTGTTTAGTTAGCAATACACGGGGCAATACACTTTTCACATTAACTTAACGAAAAACCACCGAATTGCCCCTCCAAAATTTAATACAAAACTCAAGATTACGACTCAAAGGGCACTTTTTTCCCTGTAATGCTGACACCCCCTTTCCTACGTAAGATTTTTGCCCTTTCTTCCTTCTTCTGATGGACAATTATACTCTCCCTATCAACAATTTCAACCCATGAGCTTTGAGGGGAAATTCAACCCCCATTTAGGGCATTTGACAACTCCATCCCTAGGAATTATTCGTGATTTTGTCATTTGATCTATTACATATTATTATTTCTGCACAGTTTGTTGCATGAGTTAACGGGTAAAGTTGACCTGACTTGTTATTTGTTTCGGATCCTTTGGGCGCTCAACCCGACGGCTTCAGTTGGGCTGAAAACTATTTTAGTCGACTTATCTGGTCTAATTAACTATAACAAATTAAATTTGATGTGGTGATTATTTTGGGGCACTAAATTTACTGGTTGATTACAATTAGTCTTAGTTCATAATTAAGTACCGTCACTATAGCAAGGGTCCGAATTCCAGGTAATTACGGATTGATCGGTTTGACGTTTTCCTGGCATGTTATAGAGGGATCGGCTCACCCCAGGTACGCCCATAATGATTGACAGGGGGTAATAGCCCCTACTCCTGGGGATTAGTTGGTTTAGCACTGTTATGCCCCGATACGATGGAATGCATGATCCCTCTTCAACACAGCAGGGTGTGAGAAGAAGATGACTTTAATCATGGTAGTAGGTCCATGCTAAGAACCTTTCAGTCTTGAGAGGTACTGTAGGTGGCATCCAGGTGTCATGATGGGAGTAGGGTATCTCTTTCTCTCTCTTTTTCTTCTCCGCATTTCTCACTTTCTCTCTCTCTCCTTCTCTTTCTCTCTCTCTCTTTCTCCCTCTCTCTCTCTCTCTCTCTTATTTCTCTCTCTAATGTTATATATAAATATCTATCTTATTGTCTCTCTGTATCTCTGTTGGTGACGCTCTTCTTATCTCTTTTCACTTACACTTTCTCTCTCTTCATCCATCTCTCTCCCCCACCCACCCTCTCTTTCTCTCCCTCTCTCTTCCTTTTCTTGTCTCGCCCCTCTTTCACTCTCTCTCTCTCTCCCTCTCTCTATCTCTGTCTCTATCTCTGTCTCTCTCTCTCTCTTTCTCTCTGTTTTCATATCACACACCCTTCATATCATAATTTTATGTCAGCCACAATATTTCGAGAGTGATCGCTTTCACATTTTTGGGAAGTTGGCACAGCACCTCAGCATTCAAATTTTTCTAAGAAATTCTACTGCACAAGTGCAAAGGTCAAACTATTTCGAGATATTCTCAGGTGTTGCTTGAGATTGGTGATTTTGGTTGTCGAGAGGCTCCCCACGAATCGAGAAGTATTGTTCGCGTTGGAGATTGACGGGTTTGAATCTCTCAAAGGATCCTCTCTTTCGAAGGAAATTGGCTCAGACAAGTAATTTTGATTTTGTCATCATCATCATCATTGTCATCCTCATCCTCATCATCATCTTCATCATCATCATCATCATCACCACCATCATCATCGTAATCATCATTATCGATATCATAACAATAACAATAACAACGAAAACAACGACAATAATAGTAGTAGTAGTAGCAGTAGTAGTAGTAGTAGTAGTAAGAGTAGTAGTAGTAGTAATAGTAGTAGTAGTAGTAGTAGTAGTAGTAGTAGTAATAGTCGTAGTAGAAATAATAATGATGATAATAATATTGATGATTAATGATAATAACAATATTGATAATAACAGTAATAAGGACAACAATATTTTGTCTATCTTTTTTTGTTGCTTCAGTCTACGAGTGATTTTATAAAATCACTTGAGATTTTTTATTTCTGGTCGGGGAGAGGCTCCCTGCGAATCGACAAGTACGTGTATTGTTCGTACCAGAGATTGACGGGTTCGAATTTTACCACACAAGATCTTCAGTTTGGGTGATAAGGGAAAAAAGAAAGATTCCAAATCGAAAGCAATTGGCTCAAGTATTCCTGATTTTGTCATCATCATCTCTATCGTTATCATTATCATGAGAACATAAATAAGAAGAAGAAGGAGGTGAAAAAAGGAGGAGGCGAAGAAGAAGGAGGAGAAGAAGAGGAAGAAGAGGTGGAAGAAGAAGACGACGAACAAGAACAGAAAGAACAATAAAAACAATATTACTGAAAAAATATAACAATAATGCTAATAATAAAAAATAGTGAAATATCAATGATAATTATAATGGTAATAATGATAATAATATCTAAAGTAAAGATGACTTTGTGAAGAGCAAACAAAATTGCAGTCTCTTCAAGTGCTAAAAAAATAAATGACCCACAGCAAAAACATTACATAATTTCACGCTTTTAATTCACTAATTAAGTTCTACATCTACACAATTCTAAATCACACACAATACTGAACACATTTTAGATTGGGAACACTCTAATAATAATGAGACCATTATAAGGAGAATGCTCATAAACATCTGTTTGGTCTTCCTAAAACGCAGTCTTCTCCTTAAATTGTATACAAAAGAAAGAGGGAGGATGTAAATAATTATGATATTAATGACATAAAACCAATCAACGTTAGAGTTCGGAAATCCCTCTAAATATGCTTATTATGAGAACATGAGCATTTTGTAATCGTTCAGAATTATATTCAGATTTTATTGTCCACGTTAAAGAACACAGAAATTTGGCCTCCACTGACTGGAGATAACAATGGATAACATTACATACATATCCACAAAACAAAAAAAAATCAATTAGATTAACAAAGAGTTGAAAACATTCTGACAAAAGTAAGAGGAGATAGTGGAGTAAGATGAGAAAAGGAATGAAGGAAGCTGAGCAAAAAAGGACAAGAATGTAGGTAAGGGAAAGAGAGAATAAAAACCGCTTGCATAACATGTTATTATGACTCCAAACATCTGCTTTACTAAAGGTAAAAGGTAAAAAGGTAAAATGGTTCAAGTTAATAAAAGAAAAATGTCAACATAGTGACCGCTAAAATGAATTATACATATCGAAGTTAAAATTCAATACGTAAAAAGCACAGTTAAACTACAAAGATAAACACTTATGATTACAGAAATGCGATAACGGTAGAGAGCCTGGCGGATAAGCAGAGAAAGATAGTTCAAGAGGATGATAACGACTATGTACATCCATTGCTTTTTCGCCTTGAAAAAACAGACAAATACAAACAAACTATAGTTTCCTAGAAATCAAATTCACCTTAAAGGTAAAGACCAGTATTGGAAACGCCCCAATTTCAAAAAATGAAAGGAAGCTCTTATATTACCAATCATGTGAAAGAATATGTTTTGACTAATACATGATGATAACAATTTTGCCGGGAAACCGCCTACTAATTGATATATTTGGTAAATTAGTTTATCTACATGGTCTGTGAGAGATAAACTCACGTGTCGCGCACGTGTGCGTATAGTCCCATATACATCTTTCTGTGTACAGTGCTTGTAACTTTACGTAGACTGGGCCATATTTCTTATCAGTTTGATGATTCCAGAACCTTGCAGTACACATCAATACTTATATGCTAAATGATCACCCTTTTCTGATCGATTCCACAACGTTTCTTTCACAATGCAATCGCATGACCATAACTGGTATTTACCTTTAAAGCACACCTCGAATAACACACACAAGGCAATGTGCAATGCAAGGGAGTCAGACAGACGAGAATTTACTCGATTTAGATCGATATTTATCAATATTAATAGACCTACTGTGCTAAAACCTCACTTCAAAAACCTGACGAATGCCTTAGTGGTTGAAAGAAAATTGTTTCCTTTTAAACGATATATAATGTCAGAGGTAAATATGTCAGAGGTAAAAATGTCAGAAGTAATAATGTCAGAGGTACAAACAAAAATCAGCACTTTATCAAAGAAAAAGTCGAGACGTAAGTTACTGGGCTAGTCTGTTATTTAAACTAACACATCCCTGGTTGTACTGCTGAATCTGGAGAAGATGTTTGAAATTTACATACACTGTAAACAAAAATGTGTTCATTGGTAATTTTTACGTATTTTTTCCACGTAGAATTTACTTGAAAACATTAGTTTTGCCACTTACGCACTAAATTTAAGTCTTGCTAACTCAAACTTTCAATTTAGTAGAACATACGTGGAATATTTAAGTAAAATCAAATACATAAGAACTTTAAGTAATTTCAGCTTGTATTAATTTAGTAATTTTAACTCAAAATCAGAAATTATACGTATTACTCAGACAATTTATGTTGATTATTCTTATCTTTTTAAAGTAAGGACCGATGCAGTGCGTAATAGAAATATTTACATAATTTATGAATATTCATTAAGACCAAATTAAACTCTTTTTTAAATAAAACAATTCTTTTTTGTGGTTGAATGAAAATTTAAGGACTTTAAAACATTTACTAATTCATTTAACATGGCTAAGCAAAGACAAGACAATTTTTAATTCTTACCCAGTTCAAAACAAATTAAAACTTGATATTTCAGGAAATTGTCAACCAATTTTCCTTTTAAGATGCTACGATCAAGTATATATACAATTTGGAGCCTTTCAATATGTGTCGAATTGAAGCGTATGTGTTAGTGATTAGTGATTTGAAGTAGTGAATGATTAGTGGATGTTACTTGTTAGATTAGATGGGTACCAAATCGTACAATATGTAATCCTATCATAGCTTTTTTTTAAAATTATCTAAAATGATTACAATACTTAAATTATTTACGTTAATGTAACTCGATTTAACTGAGTAAAAATGTATTCAGCAAAATAAGTAAATTCTACTTAAGATGCCGTACTATAGGTAATATTTACTTAATAAAAATAAGGCAATTCTTTTCCTCAATTTTATTGAGTTATTTCGACTATTATTTTTTTTACAGTGTAGTTTTGGCCCTTTCGGGGCCTCCCCCTGAGTCCCCATGGGGACTACGTTAACTATATGAACAACTTTAGATCCACTACCCCTAAGGATGATTCCTGCCAAGTTTAGTAAAAATCTGGCCTTGCGTTTTCAAAAAGGAGATGAAAATAGAAAGGGTTTACGGACGACGGACAGGGACGGACTGCAATAGCTCACCTATATTGAGCCTCATTATGGTAGTATTTGGGTCAAAAATAGGGCAAGAAGGAGCAACAGAAGTGAAAGTTTTATTTGTTTTGTTGAGGCATGAAAGATGTACTCTGTGATTCATGGCCTTGGCGTACAAGCCGGGGGAGGGAGTACCCCCCCCCCCCCCCCCGCCTCCCCTCAGCAATAATCGGGCAAAAAAGTCACCATTTTGGGCAGAAAGGTAAATAAAAGTTAAAGAAAGAAGAAAATAAAGCAGCACTTCGCTGCCTAAAATCATTATGTCTCTAAAGGTTGCGATTGAGCGAGGGAGACAGTTACTTGATTATCTTCAAAATATTTTTTCCCTCATGAAAAATACCTACTCTATAGCGGTTTATAATATTTGTTTTTCACGAAATCGACGTTATTCCAGATAATAATAATTTTGTTATAATACGAAAATTTTCTCTTGGCACCCCTTAAATTGTCCTGCGGCACCTCGGTTGAAAAACGCTGCTCTAGAGAATAAGACAAGTCATATGATGTATACATTGTTAATATTGGACTGCTTATGTTCACGGGAATGTCTTATGTTCAGTTATAAAGTCATAAAGGGGGAGATCCACTCCGATATTTCGCTGGTTATAATTAAAAAAAAGAAAATTATAGAAACAGAACAGTGAAAAATTGAGCACAATCAGATTTAAAAACTTAGACAGTTTTTAATTTTCGAGGTTGAAATCGAAAGCCCATGTCCGGTATTAACACAACATTTTGTGACAACTGTGTGACTAATCTTGCAAGGACCGCTCGAAAGATGCATTAATTGTTATTTTATCTATAGAAAATCGACATGCATCCTTTTGTTTGTTTGTTGTTGTTTTAACACAAGCTTTGTATGGAACCAAATGTATTCCGACATAAACAACGAAGCAAATGAAAATTCATGCAGTTTTCTGTACAGAGCAAGTCTAAGAAGAAGTCAGGACACTGAATGTCTACACCGCATGATCAAACATGAAGTTAAGGGTATCTACTGTGCGGAGTCTCTTAGGTACTTTATACTGGTTTGCCGTAGTGCTGGTCGTATTCAACACATACTGTTTCAATTCTTCAAACGTGCCGGGTTTCAGGATGTGAACACGAGGTTTTGAAATGGCGCCCTCTCTCCGCAGTCTCTCGTAGTCGCTGTTACGACCACGAAGCTCTGCGTCGATCTACCCATTGTAATAGAAAGAAAATGAGAAAAAGGAAATGATCCTAAATATCCTGAATCAATATCATCTCAGTTTTAGGACTGTCTTCTTTAGGGAACATTTTAATCTCTCTTGTTGAAATTAACAGTCTCGGAAATAGATCAAATTCCAATGAGGGCGTTAAATGTTACTGTGAATGGGTTCGTAACAAACTCAGGGTATACAACTTACATTGCTTCAGATTTACTTATCTGCCATCTGCTGCTCACAATGTCCCAATAGGGACTTTTAGAAATGCACGTCAAGAGCTTTGACTGCAACGTGTGACGTCATTTTAAGGCACTGCGCCTGCGTCACGTGGTCTCAGTCGGCGATCGAGAATGCGTCAACCTTGATTTTCCTAAATCTAGTACATGCAATACATACATACATATTGACATTTATAAAGCGCCTTTACATACTGAAATGTGTAGAACAGGTGTCACATGCACCTGTTCTACACATATTTACATATTAGCAGTGAAGGGATGTTCTTTTGTTGAGGGTAGAATGGGGAATGTCCTCTTTCTTTGTCCGTGATGTTTATTGTGTTACTTCCTGCATGCATATCGTCGAGTGCAATCTAAAAGATTTCTAATTGTAGCTCGGTACTTACATCATTGGACAAGGTATTTCGTCTACTGCATCCAGCTACCTGGCAATGATGGGGGTAATGGTAATTGCAGCGCCCACATGTAGACCAAAATTACACGCATGTGGCTACCCTGGGTGAGCTAAATAAGACAAAATTAATGTTATTACTTACCGAACTCATGATCTCATTGGATGCGTGCTCTACCGGCGCCTTGGTCTCTTTATCTTGTCCCGTGTTTTCTGCCCGGTGTAGCTCCAAGAAGATCACGTAATACGGCATGTCTTCAGTCTCTTCGAATGCTAAACGAAGATAGATTGAATATCGAAGTCGAATGAGATTTAAAAGGAACGTACCATCAAAAGTAAAAAGTATAATAATAAGTGTATAAAAAACAGTAAAATCTGGAGAATTCGCTGACCATACGAATATACGCGGAGATACGTAGGAAATTCGATAGAGCCGGTAGGAAGCAGAGTGTCCGATAAGATTTTAAAATACACATCATTCTGTCATATGTTCCAAATCAGGGTTTCTTTTTTTAATTTTTCCTTTGGGGCCAAAAACAAAGTCTAAGAAGACGCAATCCTCGAATAGAGTGTAAAATACCATGCCAGATATAGGGGTCTAAAAGTCGGAGATGGTAGATGGGTTTCGTTGTATAATTCCCAGCGCACACTATGATCGTCTACTATTCAACTAGTTGATTAGCATTGTAGCATACCAATGCTTTAACAGTCACGCAAAACAAACACTGGCAAATTAATATTCAACAATCTGAGGACGTATACTATTATTTAGATCTATTAGGAATAAATCATTGTCAAAATCATTCCATAAAATAATTATTCCACCATTATGACCAACAGTGTATATGACTATTCAGATCATCGGTCATTAAGGTTTTACCTATTTGAATGTTCGTATCAAATGCTATTGCAAATCCTTGCAAAATCGGATAGTCGCTATAAATCGTGTAGTTTGCGCCCAGTCCAGGGTATGAAAACGACTCTAGACTTCGATCTTGGTCCAGGGTGCCTTTCAGAAGTGGTTTACGCGGATAATGTACAGTGCTCAAGGTGACCAGGGTCTTACCTCCCTGATGTGACATTGCACCCCAACCCGGCTTTAAACGTACCCTTTGATACTTTGATAAAGTATGATTATCTCGTTTTATGACATTAGGGATGATGAAACAATTTTATGGCTTTGTTTAACCATATTAAACAAGATTAGAGATTAGAAGAAAGAAAAAAACACTCTTTTCTGACATACAATACATATATACGTGCACCATAGATAAGGGACGAATAAATTTAATTTTGATAGGAAAGGTTTATAGTGCATAAACAGATGAAGTTCAAAGAATTTGTAAAAGCTAGGTTAAGACCTGGGGACGATTTCGGAATAAGTGTGCTCTCAGCCACTGCATAGTCGACTAGCCCAAACTCATTCCACTGCCCCACGGCCGACTGTAGTCCTGCTTTGAGAACGACCTGGTTCATCTTCTCATACCGCAAGTTCAAAATCAAGCCCATCCTGTGGTAAAATGTTCATAAATTACAGGCAATTAGTTGTTGGTAGATTTTTCCCAGTATTCTATTTTTTTAATATTGAATTAGAATGGATGCAATCTATGACACTTACCCCCTGGACATCAACCCCCCTGATAACCACTACCCCATAGGACAACTACCTCCTAGGGCAACAACCCTCTAGGACGATTACCCCCGCCCCCAAGACAACTACCTCCCGGACAACTACCCCCAGAAAAGTACCCCCTAGGACAACTACCCCCTAGAACAACTACCCCCAGACAACTACCCTCCGGACAACTACCCTAAGACAACTACCCCCGTACAGTTACCCCCGGAAAAGTACCCCCAGACAACTATCTCCTGACTACTACGCCCCAGACACCTACCCCTAGGACAACTTCCCCCTGGACACTACCCCCTACGAAAACCATCCTCTAGGACAACTACCCCCGGACAACTATCCTAGGGGGTAGTTGTCCGGTGGATAGTTGTCCGGGGGTAGTTGTCCGGGGTAGTTGTCCTAGTGGAAGATTGTCCCAGGGGGGTAGTTGTCTGGGGGTAGTAGTCCGGGAATTGTTGTCCCGGTGGATAGTCGTCCTAGAGGATGGTTGCTCTAGGGGATAATTGTCCTAGGGGGTAGTTGACGGGGGCGGTTATCCGGGGGTTGGATTTCCAGGGGGTATGTGTCCGGATACGACAAGGGACATCCCAGGGAAAGCAAACAGTTATTGAGACGTTAATGAAAGTTCCATAAACGTTTCAACGTCTACAGGACGTTTTTCCAAAATTGCAATAATAATTTTATCTTATTTAATCAGGTGAGCCACATCAGTAACAAAACTGATTTTCATGCTGGCCCTGCAATTATTATTACTCTAGGAATTGCCACGTACCTATTTGAACCTGGGTGAAAAGTGCCAACAAAATGGGGGGAAAATCTAGTTTTTACGATTTAATAACTTCTTAATGAAATGATCATTTGACAGGAAAAATGCGCCTCATGAAAATGTTACTACTCAAAATTGATGTATGTAAATTTGAATTGAATTGAATTAAATACCTTTGAGTAATCAAGGCCATAATTTTAAGAAAGCGGGTTTGTTTCTTCTTCTCATTCTAAACGTTTTAAGGGCAGCATCGCTTTGTTTAAAGGGCAGTTTGGTGGTTTCTTTTCAAGTTTGTGTTACATCCGTTTTTCGAAAGAACATTTTGTGTGCTTTTATAATTCTGTAATTTAAAGCCATAGCTCTTCCTTCTGACAAAATTCGGTCAATTGGGCTAACCAATGTTTAAAGACCATCTAACACCCCATCCCAATTTTTTTTTTTTGCGGGGGGGGGGGGGGGTCATTTGTTTGTGCTTTGTAATTTCCAGTCATATTACTTCCTTCTGACAAAGGTTGATTCATGGGCTAGACGGGGTAACAATTTATCCAAATGTGGGTGTTTTTTTGTTTTGTTTTTTGGAGGGGGCTCTGGGGGCTTCATTCGACAGGTACGTTTCTCGAATTTGCACAGAAAATAAACGTTTGCATATCACTGCTTCTCCGATTTACGTGCTTTATTCAATCAAACTGTAAAATACAAGACCTAACAAATCGGAATATTTGGGATAGTGACACGCACCGATACATGAACTCGAATGTAGGACAGTTGAAGTGATAGCCAGTTATCCTAATGACATCTCCTACTCTGTATCGATAGAGTCCACTCTCTTGGGTAAAGACGATCTCGTACTCCTGCCCGATCTCGAGTTCGTCAATCAAGAGCGTTTTCGGCTGACTCTCTTTCCTGTGAAAAAGATGAGATAAAAAACAACTTCAATTGCATAATTAAGTTTACGTGCGAATTTAATGACGTTTTTTTTAATATATTTTAATGCGTGCATGAAACACTCATCCGAATCCCCAAATGGTTACGATATTCTCTCTCTCTTTCTCTCTCTCTCTCTACCCTATTACCAATATCGTAATCATTTTTGTCCATGGGGTAATAACAGCCTACAATGTTTGAATGTTTGGTGTACCACCCCGAAAAATGGAAATAACCATGGGGACTGGGCAAATCAATATCGCACACCCTCTCTCTCTCTCTCTCTCTCTCCCTCTCTCTCTCTCTCTCTCTCTCTCTCTCTCTTTCTCCCTTTCTCTCTTTCTCATTCTACCCCATTACCAACATCGTTACCATTTTTGTCCGTGTGATAACAGTCTAAATGTTTGATGTGCCAGCGTAACAACATGGAAAAGATCCATAAGGTGGGGGGATGGGTGCGTGGCAGTCGGTAATTAATTGGGAAATCTGGGAATCAATGTTTAAAAAAATGGCGTTAATATGTCGGAAGAACTTGAATAGTTGAGGTGCATAAACCGTGTTTATTCCATTGGTCTGATCTTCGTATAGCCACTATCTAACAGTGAGAAATCTAAAATTGAAATATACTCACGAGTCCTCAAGTCTGATGAACTCAAAGAAGGCCAAGTTGGTGCAAAACACCATGCTATGATTATCTTCATGGAACCATGGAGAAATAGCGAGAATCATCCCCTCTGAATTCCCGTATCCAATGTTCACGAACGGTATACCTGTATCAAAGCATCGAATAGCGTAAATTTGCAGTCAAAGGGGAAGATGAAAATCAATGAAAGATTAGAATATAAGCGCAGGATTGTCCCCCAAAAGGATTCCATTTCGAATGCCCTCGTTTTCGGGATTTACTGAAAGACTGAGTATATACGATATATCTTTTCATTGTGATTATTACAAAACCTCAAAATGTACATTAAGTCTTATGTTCAAAAATACTTCTAGCTTCTTTCAGAATTTCAACCAATGACTACGTCTCAACATAATCTTAAATCATGTTATAATGATCACGAACCATATTTGGACATGGAGAAAATGTTGACAAAGACCTTCACTTCCCGACAGGCACACCAACTACAAGTTGACCAGTCTAGCTTGCAGCCAAAAACCATTTGAGAAAGCTTCCAAATATCCCTAGAACCATATGCTCCCGGCAATCAAGGTTAACAGTGGTCATGATAGTGAAGTCGAGAATACATAAACAAACAAGAGCAAGCAAATGTTTTCTTTAAAAAAAAGAATAACCAATCATTTGCCTAACGCCTTGCATATCTAGATTTCAGACATAAACTATTCATTTTCGATTAAACCAAAGAAGGGTGCAGTGACTCGACATTTGCCTCTACGACAGTTGCTCCGGGCTTCATTTCGTCAAAGGTATAGGGGTTAAGGTCAAGGTTAAGGTTACAAGTGGGTTTTAGGTTAGGTTTAGGATTAGGGTGAGGAATGGATACAGTATTGGTCTAGAGTTGATGTTAAGAATTGGTGTAGGAATCGGTTGGTGGAGTAAATTGACGCGGAGCTATTGTCGCATGAGCAAGACTAATGCCGGCACTACTTATTGTAGATCAAAAAGGGTGCCTTTAAGCTAACACTGCAATTAAACTAAAGTTAATGAAATTAAAATATTTGCCTACCTTCTGCATATTTTGCCTTGAAATCAGGCCAAATTCCAGTATTATCTACAGCGGCTAGCACCTCAAGGTTTGGCCACACCCTCTTCATGATACCGTTAAAACCTTTTTCGAACTGCCTTCTCAGCTCGCCCGCCCTCTCCGGGTGACCTCCGCCAAGAGCCTGTTCAAGTGATGATCTGATGTCAGCATCGTTAAGCTTCACCTTCTCATTGATTGTTCCATGCTCGATATCATACACAATGTGCTCCCAACATTGCTCAAGTTTCTTCATCATAGTATCAATGCCGCCTATAAACGTGCCACAGAATACACCAGTGTTTCGATCGAGGAGAGCAAAAAGGAGGTGGATGTAATTTGCTTCGTTGAAGGATTGAATGCGAAAACCCGAAGGCGGTGTGGTATAGCAGGCAGACATGAAGCCATCTTCGTATAAAGACATGGCAGACCTGATACTCCCTCCGTTCTTAGCTCTAGAGATTACTGGCTGAACGTAGTGAAAAATCTTCTTCTGAAGTAGCCCCAGACGTGGAGAGAGATCGTGCAGATTGGTATACATAACATCTAGGGTGCGTGTTAACAGATACCTGTGATCTCTCTGCGGGAAAAACTTTGAGGGACCTGTCGTACCCGAGGTCTGTACAAATGCATTCGGCATCACCTGGGTCATCACACCTTGCTCTCCAGCCATTACCCGTTCGACATAAGGTTTGTAATCTTCGTAGGTCGTCAACGAATGACGTTTTCGGAACTCCTCTGCGCTTACGATGTTCTTGAGCTTGAACTTCCTTCCGTAATCTGTTTCTCCATTCTCCGTGAGAACTCTCATGAGAAACTGATCCTGAGCAGAACGAGGGTTTTTCCACGCTTTCTTTAGTTGACGACTGAGATACTTCCCCATTATGTAAGACGTGCCTGCGAAGTACAGATGATGCAGAACCGATATGACGCCCTGCTGGGGAGATGGACGGAGGGTCAGGATCCACAAGAACAGGACAGAGATGCAGGATGCAACAACAGCAAGGAAACCTGAATAAATAACACATCAAATTCTTTAAAACGTTGCAGGAATTATGAATATGTCACGCTTGTTCTATCTGTGTAATTTAAACGTTAGCAGTGTCCTATTATGCAAGGAATCCCTTTTACTTTCTAGACTTCATTGTCAGACACTATTGAGTGACCGACCGACTTTTTTTTCTTTGGTAATAACATACATGAAGAAATGAGCTATAAAGAGTACATGAGCATCTGGCAACATCAATAACTCACTTCTTGTAATGGCCAAAAATAAGCTGATTGAATCTTTGCGCGGCACATAACGTACGACCATTCGGTATGAGGGTCTAAATACTAGACTATATAATTAAATGAGCGCGCTTGCTAAATTCGATTCGACAACTAACGGTCGTTACTTTAAGGGAGGTTCAAAATAAGTATTATCTTTCAAATGCCATTGGAATTTAACCTTTTCATTTTTGGGCCTGCAAATGGAACATAGTACCTTTAAGGCCATTACACGGCCATTGAAGACAGCTAGATTTATCCTGCCATGCCTACGGTCATGATAATCTTTTATTATAAAGGCGGTCTTTAAATCTGATCTCGCCAGGGGCCGCGATCCCGGGGGGACGGGGGACACGTCCCCCCTCAAAATTTGAAAAAGTGATAAGGAAAAAAATGTATACCAAATACCGACGAAAGACTGCAGCACACCTTAAGGCTCTGGAGGGCCAAAGAGAGCAGCGGTAAGACAAATGAAAATGCAAAAATCTTCTCACTCGGAAGCTACGCTCCCTCGCATAATATCCTTCAAAGTGTATAAGTAACATAATACCGAGAAAATTAAAGTGTGAAAGAAGTATATTACTTGTTTTTATACTATAGTTTTGGTAAGGAATGTAATTTTTTAATACAACAAAACTACAAAACCTGTGAGGGGGTAGTCACTTCCGTCACCTTCACCCCTCTCAATCACTATGCTCCCTCGCACTTGAGTACTGATGGGGGGGGGGGACTTTAAGGGCAGTTCTCCCCAAATGAAATTCAAACGTGGTTTATTTCTTATTCGATACCAGTGATTTACAGATGTTGTTGAAATGGCATGATTTTTCCCTGAGCTTCCGGGGGCTCTGCCCCCTGGACCCCACCAAGGGCCCTGAGGCGGGCCCCTGGTTGCTCATCTGACCGTAATTGAATGCCTAAAACGCCTGAGTTTCCAGGGGCTCTGCCCCTGGACCCCACCAAGGGCCCTAAGGCGGCCCCTGGATGCTCATCTGGTCGTAATTTAATGTCTAACACCCCTGAGCTTCTGGGGGCTCCGCCCCCTGGACCCAAGTGACCTACATGCCAGTGTCACATATTATAAGGTATCAAAATACGCTCTTCTGACCGTAATTAAATGCCTAAAATCCCTGAGTTTCCGGGGGCTCCGCCCCCAGGATGCTCATCTGACCTTAATAAATGCATAAAAACCCTGAGCTTCATGAGGCTCCGCCCTTTGACACTCGCCGGGGCTTTGCCCCTGGACCCCATGCCAATTCACTCTCCACTTTGAAAAACGTTCCCAGGGCCTGTGTAACGTGTAAGAGTGGTGGTGATGCGGATTTGTTTTTCTGCCCCACCAAACGTTTTTGCTCATTTCGCCACTGATGCCTCGTCCCTCGCATTTCGTCCCCCCCCCCCCCCCGGTCATGAAAAGAAATCGCCGCCCCTGGATCTCGCACTCTAACAGATCTGCATTTAACGCTCCAAAATGTTGACGGTAAACTGTTATCGTCTTTTCAAGGTTTAAAAGTTTGATCATAACCGTGTAGGCCTCCTGTTTAAACGGCTAAGGTCTTCGTGAACCGCAGATAATTATATTTTGATATATTATTTTTGGCTCAGCACTATTGATCGAATGTCCACGAGACCCTTGTGAAATGAGCAAATTTGTTTTATAAAATGGCGGTCACGTACAGAAAAACGTTCTTTTTTCGGGGGCTAATGAACTTTGTTTAATTGGAACACTCGAACTTCAAGGTGTCTAAAATAAATAAAAAAACAAGGAGGTTTCTATTGGCAGAATCTTTAAAAATCATTTAACTATCCTTAGCAAGACTTCGTAGGTAGCGATGTCATGGTATCTCCTAAAATGTGTGTGTACTTTAGAGGATTTAAGCAAATACCACAGAGTTACGTTTGTTTTAGAAGACCTTGTATTTTCAGACGTTATACAGACAGCGTATTGCATAACATCCTTGCAAGATATAAGAGGAAAATACATGTTGCCTGACAATGTTGTGGTAATTCTTCAATTTAAATCCGATTCTCATCACTAAAGGATGTTAAGATGTTTGATGAATATTGTGTACACTAAAAGAAGATTTAGTATCCAAGTTTTATCGAGGGCATGGTGATCATATCTAGATCTAGATACGTAGATTCTTAAAGGGTAGACCTTTTTTCATACATGTACAATGCTTGGTTGTTTCCTCCAGTATATTACTCACGTTAAGGTTGAAATATCAGTTAAAGAAGAAACTAAATCATCAGGGACATCAAACGTGAATTCATAACAATTCCGGTCCATACTCCAACAACAGCACCTATACAATTTCATTAAATTAGTTTAATACTGGTTAATAATAGAGATATTCTCTCTCTTTCTCTCTCTCTCTCTCTCTCTCTCTCTCTCTCTCTCTCCCTCTCTCTCACTTTCTCTCTTTCTCCCTTTTGATTTTAATTGTAGACACCCCTAAAATATTTCATATTCCTTGTAAATTAGTCTTTTAAAGTTTTGATTGAGACTGAAACAAAATTGATATCGATTTCTGACATTTCTTTCACTTACCAAACCATACTGATTTCCAACTTCCGAATGATGTGGATGTTGTTTGGTAAGCTGACCAGGCTGCCATCGCACCGCAAATCACCGAAATCATAAGTAACTTTGAAGTAAGCATTGTAGACTATGCTGCCTTAACTCACTACCTTCTGATTCAATATATAATATATGTCTCTTATTTCTAGACCGGCTGTAATGCAGACGAATTTATCATAGATAAAGAAGGTAGAAGGTAGACGAGTTTTACCTGTCCGTTCCTTTACATTGGAAGCTAACATGAACTCGGATGAAATCGCCACTGAAGAATAAATCGCGATAAAACTTTTATCTGTGCATCAAGCGATAAAACTATATCAAATATAGACATAACCCTTAAGTATCAGAGTAAAGTCAATAAATGTAAGTTTAGGAAAGCACGAGGATCGGGAGTGATGTATTTTGTGACATGGCACCGAATATCAAATGTGCGCAATGTTTGATATTATCATAAGTATAATTTAACTTGATTTATCAAGTGATAGGAAAGCTGGAACAATAGACCTATAAGCCGATAAATCGATGGAGCATAATTTGTATTCAAAGATCCTGAAATTTTGTCGGTAAATTTGTTACTTTTTCAGAAATCATTGCAGTATTTTCCCACCGACAACTCTACTAACATTGATTTCCAGCAAAAAGAAATATCGCCAAGATAGCCGGAACATTAATTTTTATTTCATTTTAAGCGTTGCTTTACTGTCGATTATCATCAAATTTCAAAATGGAAATATGTCGTAAAATTAGTCGTAAATTAGTTGTAAAATCCAATTGCTAAAATTTCATCTACATCTATTTCGACGACACCCCCATTGAAATTGCAGATCAAGCATTTAAATTGTCATTGAACAAGGTAATGAGATCAAAGTCCATGAAGTGATTTTGCTTAAGATATGAACTATATATATAGAGTGTGGGTTGATAAAAAAAAAAAAGGGGGGGGGGGTGTATTCACACCAAAATCTCAACTAGAATCGCTGAAATACACCATAATGTTATGAAAGTTGATAAAATCGTCTTTAATTGGATAGCCATCAAAATGCAATCACAGATGACCGAGCACTCGCAATCTTCGTATAGCATGCGACATTTGCCTTTGCCTGAATTTTGGTTGATTCGTGTTCTGGCACCCGTTTTACAAAGCCTTTTTTCAATGCCAAATGACACAAATCAGTGACAAATCTGTAGCCAACCAATCAGAAGCAAGGATTTCAGTAGCTTATAACACAAGTTGTCATTTGTCACTGAAGACAAGTTTTGTGAAACGCCCCCCAGGGGTTGCTCTCATCATGTGCGAGTTCCATTTGGAAAGTCAAACCTTGCAAAGTTCCACTGACCACCAATATTTACTCATTAAAAAAATAAGCAAATGCTAATTTTAACATTAATCGGTAAAAAATTGCAACCGTTTAGCTCTCCAGGCTAGATTTTAGTGATCAAGTTGACTAAATTAAAGGGATCGCAATAGGCTAAAATATCAGTATATTTTACTTAATCTAGATAAACTAATATAAACTATATTTAGGATTGGCACTTTATACCGAACTGTTAAAATTATGAGACATCACAGTCAAAGTGACCATAGAGGTACGGCTACGAGGGAACGGACTTCTTATGCTCGACCATCAACTTTACAGTTACATTTTCCCTGAAGGTTCCAAATTCCATCGCTTTGTTATTGAGAAGGTTCATAATTCCGAAATTGAATTAGGGATCGTAATTTGAAATTAGTTAGGGTTCATTATTCTAAGGTTCATATTTCTGACAATGCCTTAGAACCCTGTATTCCTTTTTCCAGGAAAACGAAACATCGGAATACCGAAACAATGAGCCTTTTTTCTGAAGTATGACACCCCCCCCCTCCCCCTCCAGTTAAGGCCGGCTCACACTATGACGAATAGGGGGTACCGCAAGCTACGTTGTTGCCTTCAATTGTCGCTGACGAATTCGATAGCGACCGTAGACGGCCGAAATTGTCAATCGCGTCCGTCGGCAAATTTCAAGCATGTTGAAAATTATGAGGCGGCAAATTTTTGTGTTGTGATTCTGTTTAGATTTCGTTGGAGACCACAACCCTCATTTCCATGACGTTTCCATGCCTTGCGATTCCGTCTATAGTCGTTTTGAGATCGTCACAATTTCGTTGGTAGTCGTTGTCGTTGTCAACGACCATTGACGGCAAAACAACGGCAAGTGACATCACATTTCGATTCCTGACGACACAATACGAGGCAAGTAACGAAATTGTAACGACCTTGGCGCGACGATGGATTGCGAATTTTAGCCGGAGGGTGACGGTTGATGACTGTTGATAGCGATTCGTTTCCGAGTACCTGCGGCATTGCAACGGTGGTCTGCGATGGGTTACGATTTTGCAACGATGGTCCACAATTTAAAACCTATAGTGCGATTTTTCAAGTTTTTGTGACGTTTTGATGTCGGTCGCTGATTCACGTCATCGTCGCCCGAACCTACCGTCAGCCGCCATTCATTGCCGCCAGCCAATCCGCTGCAAGCCGTCTGACCTCGTTCCTTGTTGCCGGGTTCCGTCGAGACATCGTCACTCGCCACCCAGACAAAGTCCAATTTTGGTCGCTAGACTCCGTTCCCTGCCGCAGCCATTCGTCCCTTGCCGTCGTGTTGTCGCTGAAGGTCGTTCCCACCCGTCAGCGAATCTTGGTTTTCCCCTTTTACCGTCGCTTTACCGCCAATATTTTGTGATTTTCACGTCCGTCGCCTTTCGCGGGGTCTTTGTCGCTACTATACATTATATACTTGATAGATTGAACGATATGCGTATGCACATTATAAATGTTTATTAATTGAAACACGCACCGCCTAGAGAATACACAACAATACAAACATACAATACTAGCTGTGTTTGTAAAATACACTGCCTTTAATTGATAATAATTGATACTGATTATAATTGATTGCCAGCTTTACATTAAATATGCAATAGGTATACTGAAATAGATAGTTATTACAAACACAATGAAATTTATAACTGGTACTCACAATTCCTTCTCCATCTTTAAATTGTTTATTGTCTTGTTATCATTATAACAAATATTCGAATTCCAACTTTCTACATCATTATGAATAATTCAATGGTCAATGACAAACGTGTACATGTATAACTTTAGTATCATAAGCAAGTGTATAAAAAAAAGCTTTTGCCGGTTTCTTATTTCTAAGAGCTAAGCAGCCCACAGCAAATACATAACACAATTCTATGCTTTTAATGCACTATTTATTGTAACTCTAAACAAAGAAGAAAACGAACAAGAACAAGAAGAAAAACAACAACAATATTAATACAAAACTATATTAATAATGATAATAATTACAATTTAAAAAAAGATAGTAACAATTACAAAATCAATGATAATAAGAATAATAATAAGAAGAAGAATATCAACAATAAAGATGAATTTGTGAAGCACATAATAAAGTGTAGAGTCTCTTTAAGTGAGTAAGAAAACAAACAGCCCACAGCAAACACATAACATAATTCTATGCTTTTAATTCACTAATTATTCTAAATCTACACACTTCTTAGGCACACCCAGTATATAACAGTTTTTAAATTGGGAACACTTTCATTTGGGACCATTGATAAGAAGAATGCTCATAAGCATCTTTTTATCTCCTCATAACTCATTCTTCTCTTTATATTTCATATAAAAGAAAGAAAGAGAGGAAGTAATTCGATCATTACGATATAAATGACATAAATCCAATCAAACGTTAGAATTAGGAAATCCCCCTGAACATGATCATTATGAGAACATGAGCAATCGTAAAAGTACAAGTTAATATCAAAAGAAACATTTCAACTTAGTGACCGCTAAAATGATTTATACATAAAAAAGTAAGATTCAATACGTAAAAGGCACAACAGTTGGGTCAAGCTCGCTATCCATAAGGACCGCTATTCATCAGGACCATTATTCATAAGAACCGCTATCCATACACTCTAAAAACAGGTTATTTTTTCCGGGGTTATACCAAATCAACCGCGTTCGTGGTCGATTTGACTGCATTAGGGGTCGAATTGACACTGAAAGAGTGGTTATTTTTGATCAAGTGTTATACGATCATTGTCACAATTCGACCACGGAAAAGGGTAGATTTCGCTTCTGTATGCGCATTGATATCCGTGGATTTACTGATAATGTAGTTTTAAATTGCCTTTACTTTGTTTTATCTGATGAGTTGTTTACTCCTTTGCATTCAGAATACTCATGAAAAATATAGAAATTGTTACCAACTTCGCAAACTTTCGCAAATGTATCATATATGATTTATTACTACGAACTATTTTTCGCGGATGATGCAAAGCGTCGTATGTCTTCCCGTGCCGCGCGCTCGCGCAAATAGTTCGCGACGCTTGTTGAGCTTTATAACTTCGCGTGGTGGAGGTGTTTCTGTATGGAAAAGAATGGATTTACAGACACAATTGAGAAATTCGAAGGTAAATTTTGATTCATAATGTCGATCTTAATGGTTTCGTGTATAGCGTGAACTTATGACGGTTTCATGAAACGGCCCCCTTGTTTATTTCGGAATAGGTCTAGAGTCTAGCCTAAGGCCAATAGATCTAGAATCTAACTTAGACCCTCTACTCACTAGATATAACGTTAGGCTACATTTAGATCTATTGCTACGCTCCATTAATTTATATTATAGATCTACGGTACTAACCCTGAAGTTCACACTGTACAAAACCATTTCGATCGACATTATGAATCAAAACTTGCCTTTGAATTTCTCAATTTTGTCCGCAATTCGATTCTTTTCCAGGAAACCCCCCATCATCATGCGATGTACTTAGAGCTCAATATAGCTCTTTCATAGGGTCGAAATGACAACTTTAATACGTGGTTGCTAATATGACCACGTATGTTATGACCATGTTTTTAAAAACAACCCCGAATAGCAACCCCCAAAAAGCGACCACGGCATAGGTGTTACTAGATTTCGACCACGTACTGGGGTTGTATTTGACCCCGACGTGGTTACATTTTCCGACCCCGACACGTGGTCATTTTGCATACCACGTCCAACGTGGTCACTATGACACCGGACGTGGTAAGGTGCATGGGTGACTACTAAAACGTGGTTAAAAACGACCACGACGTGGTCGTTTTTTGACCACGTATTTTTAAGAGTGTAACACGTGGCAAAATGAATAGCGATCCTTTACGAATAGCGGCCCTTATTAATAGCGGGCAAACCATAGTCAATTTACCTCGCTATTCATAAGGACCACTATTCATAAGGACCTCTATTTGTAAGGACCGCTATCCATAACGCGTGACGAAATAAATAGCGATCTTTTATAAATAGCTGTCCTTATGAATAGCGAACAGACCAACAGTTATTAACTGCAAAGATAAAGACTTAATTACGAAAATACGAAGACGGTAGATTTTAGGGAAGCTCTTAATGTGTTGGAGGCTGGCGGATTAGCAGAGGAAGATTAGTTCAAGAGGGTAGGAACGACTTCCATTGCTCTATCGTATTGGGCAAAAAGCAAAATATAAACAAACTAGTTTCCTAAAAATCAAATCCACCTTAAAGCACACCTCGTAACTACACACACGAGACAATGTGCAATGCAAGGGAGTCGGAGAGATCAGAACTTACTTGAGTTGCTCGATTCTCCTCAATTTTGTACAATATTTATCAATATTGATAGGCCCATTATGCTAATGCCTCACTTCGGAAACCTGAAGACTGCCTTAGATAGAAGATGAAATGTGGTTAAGAGAAAATTGTTATCCTTTTAAACGATGCCCATAAGCAGCGCGGCGTTTTTCCACCTTTTGTTTAGTCACGGCAACCTTTTAAGAAAATTAATTTTTTCGGGTCACCCTCAATCCCTAAATTTTTCAAGATGATTCATTTTGCATGACCCTGACACTAAAGAAGTGCTATGTACATATGTACATGCGAGAGAGCGAAGCGAACGTGAAAAAAAGACAATGACACTTTTAATATGGTAACAGTTTTTACATGGGCGTAGTTGTTTCTTAATTTTGCGAGCGAGCGAAGCGAGCGAGAAAAACATAATGACACTTTTAATATGGTTACATTTTTTTGCATGGGAATAGTTGTTTCTAAAAACACAATGACACTTAATATGGTTACACTTTTTACTTTATATTCTACAAATTAGATAAAATATAGAATCAAGTGTGCGGGCACCTCACTGCCGAATACATAAATACACAAATCATTATGTGTTGTCACCTCAATGCACAAATATAAGGATATCCTATTATCCTGTGTCAAAAGGTTGCGAGCGAGTGAAGCGTATGAGCATGGGTAAAAATGTAATTTCGTAGGAAAAGATATAAAATATGTTATAAGATGATGACGTAGATCCTCATCAAAAGATTGGTTGAAAGCGTACACGTGACCAGGCACTTATATTGCCTAACGCGTAATTTGGATAATTACCGGTCATTATCCAATTCTAATGACCGGTCAGTAGTAAAATCATGTTATAAAACATCATTTTATATAACAAATAAAACATACTCTTATGAAACAAATAATACACAGCATTTTGTTCAGGCATTAGTAAAATTACCTGTTATTAATGCCCTCACTGCTGTGTATTATTTGTATATTCACGCACCTCGTTGCTCGACTATGGCGCGGTATTTAGACATTTTGCTGCCTGAAATCGTTATGTTTCTAAAGGTAATTGCGAGCGAGCGAGGAATAAAGTTACTTAATTATCTTTACAATGCTATTTCCTCATGAAAAAAACCCTACTCTATAGCGGTTTATAATATCGACGTTATTCAAAATAATAATATTATTTTTGTTATACTGCTGAAATTATCTCGTGGCACCCCTAAAAATGTCTTGCGGCACCCCGGTTGAAAAAAATGCTGCCCAAGAGAATAAGACAAGTCATGATGTATACAATGTTATTTGGCTGCCTATGTTCACGCGATAGTCTTATGTTAAATTAGATAGTGATAAGGGGGAGATCCACTCCGATATTTCGCTGGTTATAATAAAAGCAGATATCTATAGAAACAGAACAGTGAAAATTTGAGCAAAATCAGATTTTTAAAGTTTTGAATTTTCGAGATTGAAATCGAAAGCCTATTTCCAGTAACACAACAGTTTGTGACATTTGTGTGTCAAATCTTGCGAGGACCGCTCAAAAATGCATTAGTTGTTATTTTATCTATAGAAAATCGACATGCATCCTTTTTTGTTTCGTTTCTTGTTTCCTGTTGTTTTTAACACGTGAGTCCTGGAATGAACCAAATGCATCCTTTCATCAACAACGAAGTAAATGATAATTCATGCAGTTTTCTGTACGGAGCAAATGGGAGAGGACCTCTAAGAAGAAGTCAGGACAGAGAGTGTCTACACCGCATGATCAAACATGAAGTTAAGGGTATCTACTGTGCGGAGCCGCTGAGGTACTTTATACTGGTTTGCCGTAGTGTTGGTCGTATTCACCACATGCTGTTTCAAATCTTCAAACGTGCCGGGTTTCAGGATGTGAACACGAGGGTGTGAAATGGCGCCACTTCTCCGCAGTCTCTCGTAGATGCTATTAAGACCACGAAGCTCTGCGTCAATCTATCCGTTGTAATCAGAGAAAGAAAACAACAAAATGAAAACAATCATACATATCCTGAATCAATATCATCTCAGTTTTAGGACTTTAGGGACTATTTTAATCTCTCTTGTTGAAATTAAACAGTCTCGGAAATAAATCAAAGTCCAAAGCTAGCGTTAAACAGTGCATGATATATCATACTAACAATTTTTCAGACGTGCCATGTAAACACTAAATGAAAATTTTTATCTACATCCAAATAAGAATGATTTTATCAAACTTAGGTATGAGGATATCAAACATTGAAATATTCACACAACAAGATCTCTCTGCCGCCCCCACCCTTCCCCGCTTGACCAAATCTTTAGACTCCATCATTCCTACCGAGTATACTGAACGATGTCTTTATTTTGTGGACTAAATTAAGGCACTTAATACGAGAGGTCCCGGGTTCGATTATCGCTCGGGACTTGCATCCTTGGACAAGGTATTTCACCCACTGCAACCAGATACCAGGCAAGGTTGGGGTAATTACAATTGCTACAAAAGCTAAATAAGACCAAATGATTGTTATTACTTACCGAACTCATGATCTCATTGGATGCGAGCTCTGCCGTCTTGCTGGTTTCTTTATTTCCGCTCTTGTTCACTGTCTGGTCTAGCTCCAAGAAAATCACGTAATACGGCATGTCTTCAGTCTCTTCGAATGCTAAACGAAGATAGATTGAATATCGAAATCGAATGAGATTTAAAAGGAACGCACCACGGAAAGTAAGAATTATAATGATTTTCTATTTCACACAAAAAAGAATCGAGTGCGAATTTTCTATGGAAATGTTAACAAACATCGTCGTCGTGATTTAGATTGTAAATAATAATAATAATAATAATAATACCGGCATTTGGGTTAATTTAACTCTTCTAGTCAGAAGAAAAGGCGAATCGCACTACTGTTCAGACGTCGATCACCACGTACGGTTCTGAGCGGATTTAGCTTTTCCACTTCTAAGAAATCCTAAAATCCCTTGAAATCAAGTTGTTCATAATCATATGACTATTCAGATCATCAGTCATTAAGATTCTATATGTTTGAATGTTCGTATCAAATGCTATTGCATATCCTTCCAAAATCGGATAGTCGCTATAAATCGTGTAGTTTTCGCCAGCCGGGGGTAAACGACTCTAGACTTCGATTTTGGTCTGGACCAAGATCTGGTCTGGATCTTAAAGGTACTAAGTCCCATTTGCAGGCCAAAAAATGAAAAGGTTAAATTCCAACGGCATTTGAAAGTAAATACTAATTTAGAACTTCCCTAAAAAAAGGGGGGGCTCGGAAATGTCTTTAACCCTTTGGCTACGGGAGCCGGGTGGTCACTGTGGTCACTGTGGTCACTAACTCTATAGGAATGAGTGAATTCAGTAGTCAACGGGTTAAGTTGGAAAATAAGTGACTATTCGTTGTCGAATCGACTTAAGAGCTATAGAGCCAGTAAGTAATAGTCTGATTTTCAGACCATTGTACTGAATGGTCGTTTTTATGCTGCGCAAAGATTCAATCAGTTTAATTTTGGCCATTACAAAAAATAATTCCTGCAAAGTTCTACAGAATTTGATGTTGGCTGCAAAAGCAAAAGAGACATAGTATCTTTAAAGCTTTTCAGAAGTGCTTTACGCGGATAATTTATAGTGCTCAATGTGGCATACACCCCTAACCCGGCTTCAAACGTACCCTTTGATACTTACATCATGAATATCTTCGTTTATGATATTAGGGATGATGAAACAATATTTGTTTAGCCATAAAATATTAGAGACTAGGAAAAGAAAAACACTTATTTATTTTATGAGAGGTAATACATGTATACGTGCACCAAATAGATAGGATACAGATCAATATAATGTTGATAGGAATGGCTTATAGTGCATAAACAGATGAAGTTTAACAAATTGTGAAAAGGTTAAAGACCTGGGGATGATTTCGGAACAAGTGTGCTCTCAGCCACTGCATACTCGACTAGCCTAACATCATTCCACTGCCCCACGGCCGACTGGAGTCCTGCTTTAAGAACAACCTGGTTCATCTTCTCATACCGCAAGTTCAAAATCAAGCCCATCCTGTGATAAAATGTTCATAAGAGGCAATTAGTTGTTGGTAGATTTCTCCCAGTATTCTAATTTCTTCATATTGAATTAGAATGGATGTATAAAGGGACATCCCAGGGAGATTTTTTTTTCTTCATTTGTTCGTGCTTTGTAATTTCTAGTCATATTACTTCTTACTGACAAAGGTTGGTGTATGGGCTAAATTCGACAGGTGCTTTTTTTTCAAATTTGCACAGATGATTGACGTATTCAAATCACTGCTTTTCTGATTTACGTGTTTTATTCAATGAAACTTTTAAAAAAACCTTACAAAACCTTATAAATCGGAATATGTGGGATAGTGACACTCACCGATACATGAACTCGAATGTAGGACAGTTGTAGTGACAGCCAGTTATCCTAATGACATCTCCTAGTCTGTATCGATAGAGTCCACTCTCTTGGGTAAAGACGATCTCGTACTCCTGTCCTATCTCGAGTTCGTCAATCAAGAGCGTTTTCGGCTGACTCTCGTTCCTGTGAAAAAGATGAGATGAAAAGCAATTGCATAATCAGATTCACCTGCAAAATGTAATGACATTTACAAAATATGTTTTAATGCTTGCATAAAACACCAATCCCAATCCCAAGACAGATTCTCCATGGCTGTGCGCTGTTCCTCCAAGAAAATGGTTACGTTATTATATTTCTCTCTCTCTCTCTCTCTCTACCCTATTACCAATATCGTAACCATTTATATCCATGGGGTATTATACAACTCACTCCCAGACCCTAATCAAATGATTGGGGGGGGGGGTAGTTGCTCCCCAACCCCACTCCCCCCCCAAAAAAAATAAAAAATATATATATAAAAAAGTGGTTTATTTTTAATTCGATACCGGTAATTTACAAAAGGCGCTGAAATGACATGATTTTTCGCGATTTTTCCTCACTTTTTAGTAAATTATACTTTTGTATGCGTTTGTTGGAAAATGACAAATTCCTAATTCCTGATTTACAGTCAGGCAAGAAATATGCTTATTAAGAGGCCTGCATTTCAGAGCCCGCGGAACGGCGGGTCTCGGGGGCCTCGAGCCCTCTACCCCCCCCCCCCCAACTTCTTGTGAAAAAGTATATTAAAGAGAAATAGAAAGAAAGAAAGAATAGTGACCTGCCAGTGTCACAAAATATTGTGGTATCAAAATATGCTCATCTGACCGTGATTAAATGCCTAAAACCCCTGAGCCTCTAGGGGCTCCGCCCCCTGGAACCCACGCCATTTAATGACCTGCCAGTATCACAAATAAGGTTCCAACATACGCTCTTTTAACTTAAGTAAATGCCTAAACCCTTGCGCTTCCGCCCCCTGGACCCCACGCATTAGTGTCCTGCGAGTGTCACAAACAAGGTATCAAAATATGCTCATCTGACCATAAGTAAATGCCTAAAACCCCTGAGCTTCCGAGCGCTCCGCCCCCTCGACCCCATGAGGGGGCCTAAGGCGGGCCACTGAATGCTTATCTGACCGTTATAAAATGTCTCAAATCCCTGAGTTCCAGGGAGCTCAGCCCATGGACCCCACGCCAATTAGTGACCTGCCATTTTCATGAATATGGTATCAAAATATATTATGCTCATCTGACCGTAATAAATGCCCATACCCCCTAAGCTTCCGGGGGCTCCGCCCATGGACACCCCCGGGACTTTGCCATTACGTACCAATATTTGGCTCGCATAATTTCAAATTTGCCCCCCCTCTTAGAAATCCTGGATCCGCGCCTGAACTTGAGATTCATTTGTCAGCCATACTGTCACGAAACAATCTTGGATGAATCTGTTTACATCACATAACAAGGATCTAGGAGTAATTCGTAATATAAAACAAATGATGCATGTTTTCATTCGTTCATTATATGATATTGATTTGCCCATGCAGTCCCCAAATGTATTTCGGGAAGGTAGACCAAGCATTCTAACATTGTGTACCATTGGGGACTGGGCAAATCAATACAGTGGCGGATCCAGAGGGGCCCGGGTGGCCAGCCCCCCCCCCCCTTGGGTAAAAAATGTGTATTTTTACATTTTTAACGTTAATTTTACCTTTTTTTGGAGATGGGCCCTCCCCCCTGGAGTGCATTAACAACCGTGTTTATTCCATTGGGCTTGATATGCGGAAAACCACTATATAACTATAATTTTTGTTAATGAAATACACTCACGAGTCTTCATGTCTGATGAACTCAAAGAAGGCCATGTTGGTGCAAAACACCATGCTATGATTATCTTCATGGAACCATGGAGATACACCGAGAATCATTGCCTCTGAATTCCCGTATCCCAAGTTAACGAACGGTATACCTGTATCAAAGCATCGAATAGCGTAAATTTGCAGTCAAAGGGGAAAATGTAAATCAATGAAATATTAGCATATTAGCGCAGAATTGTCCCCCAAAAAGGACCCCATTTCAAATGCCCTCATTTTCGGGATTTTCTGAAAGATTGTGAATATATCTTTTCATTGTGATTATTACACAACCTCAAAACGTACATTAAGTCTTATGTTCTACGTAGTTAACCTTTCAAATATACTTCTAGCTTCTTTCAGAATTTTAACGAATGACTACGTCTCAACATAATCTTAAATCATGTTATAATGATCACGAACCATATTTGGACCTGGAGAAAATGTTGGCAGGGGAATTCGTATTGAACGATCCACTTGTTCATACGACCTTCACTTCCGACAGGCACACCAACGACCAGTCTTGCAGCCAAAAACCCTTTGAGAAAGCCTCCAAATATCCCTAGAACCATATGCTCCCGGCCACCAAGGTTAACAGTGGTTATGATAGTGAAGTCGAGAATACATAACCAAACAAAAGCAAGCAAAACTATTCTTTAACCAATCATTTGCCTAACCCCATGCATTACTAGATTTCAGAAATAACCTATTTATTTTCGATTAAACCACAGGAGGGTGCGTTGACTCGACATTTGCCCCTGCGACAGTGACTCCGAGCTCTATTTCGTCAAAGGTATAGGGGTTAAGGTTGCAGGTGTGTTTTGGGTTGGGTTTTGGGTAAGGGTGAGTGTTGGACACTGTGTTGGTCCAGAGTTGATGTTAAGAATTCGGTTGGTGGAGGAAATTGACGCGGAGCTATTGTCGCATGAGCAAGACTGATGCCGGCACTATCCAATATGGTGCCTTCAAGCTAACACCGCAATAAAACTAAAGTAAAGGTTAAGTTCTTGCCTACCTTCTGCATATTTTGCTTTGAGATCAGGCCAACTTCCAGCATTATCTACGGCGGAAAGCACCTCAAGGTTTGGCCACACCCTCTTCATGATACCGTTAAAACCTTTCTCGAACTGCCTTTTCAGCTCGCCCGCCCTCTCCGGGTGACCTCCGCCAAGAGCCTGTTCAAGTGATGATCTGATGTCAGCATCGTCGAACTTAACCTTCTCATTGATTGTTCCATGCTCGATATCATACACAATGTCCTCCCAACATTGCTCAAGTTGCTTCATCATAGTATAAATGCCGCCTAAAAACGAGCCACATAATGCACCAGTGTTTGGATCGAGGAGAGCAAAAACGAGATGGATGTAATTTGCATCGTCGTAGGAATGAATGCGAAAACCCGAAGGCGGTGTCGTATAGCAAGATGCCATGAATCCATCTTCGTATAAAGCAAAGGCAGACCTGATACTCCCTCCGTTCTTAGCTCTAGACATTACTGGCTGGACGTAGTGGAATAACTTCTTCTGAAGCAGCCCCAGACGTGGACAGAGTTGGTGAAGATTGGTATAAAGAACATCCATCATCCTTGTTAAAAGATACCTTTGATCTCTCTGTGGGAAATACTTTGAGGGACCTGTCGTACCCGAGGTCTGTACAAATGCATTCGGCATGACCTGGGTCATCACACCTTGCTCTCCAGCCATTACCCGTTCGACATAAGGTTTGTAATCTTCATAGGTCGTCAACGAATGACGTTTTCGGAACTCCTCTGCGCTTACGATGTTCTTGAGCTTGAACTTCCTTCCGTAGTCTGTATCCCCATTTTCCTTGAGAACTCTCATGAGAAACTGATCCTGAGCATAACGAGGGTTCTTCCAAGCTGTCTTTAGTTGACGAAGGTAATACTTTCCCATGGTGTAAGACTTGCCTGCGAAGTACAGATGACGCAGAACCGATATAACTCCATGCTGGGGAGATGGACGGAGGGTCAGGATCCACAAGAACAGGACAGAGATGCAGGACGCAACAACAGCAAGGAAACCTGAATAATTAAACAAATAAACAAATCATATAAAAATTAAAAGCTAGCTTTCTTCAAGTTCATGTAAAGTCAAAGTAAAGGCCATTAAGTTTAATCGGGGTGGCCACTCTAGACAGCTATAGGTTTATCCTGCCAAGCCTGAGGTCATGATATTTGTTTTAATTATATTTTTTAACGCTTCAAAATTTTGACAATAAACTGTTATCGTCTTTAAAAAAATCTTGTAAGGCAGCCTTCAAAAGTTTTGATTGAGACTGTTACAAAATTGATGTCGATTTCTGAAATTTCTTTCACTTACCAGACCATATCGATTTCCAACTTCCGAATGGTGTGGATGTTGTTTGGTAAGCTGACCAGGCTGCCATCGCACCGCAAATCACCGAAATTATAAGTAACTTTGAAGTAAGCATTGTAGACTATGCTGCCTTAACTCACTACCTTCTGAATCAATGTATAATATTTGTCTCTTATTTCTAGACCGGCTGTTATTTCTCGGCTGTAATGCAGACAAATTTATCATAGATGCAGAAGATAGAAGGTAGCCGAGTTTTGCCAGTCAGTTCCTCTACATTGGAATTTCGTCCAACTTCTAAAATTTCATCCACATTTATTCCGACGACACCCTCATAAAAATTGCAGATCAACTTTTTAAAATTTCATTGACAAGGTGTTGAGATCAATGTTCATAGAGTGAGTTTGTTTAAGATATGGGTTATGTGTCTATTTATAGTATGGGTTAATAAAAATCGTCTTTAATTGGAGAGGATCCTTATGGGATGACTGAATGTCGTCATCTTCGTAAAGCATGCCAAAATTTGTCTTTGCCCCAATTTAGATTCGTGTTCAGAAGTTGCTTTCATCATGCGTCAGTCTCATTTGGAATGCCAAATCTTGCAAAATTGCAATAACCACCAATTTTTACTCAAGAATTGAGCAGAGGCAAATTTTGACATGAATTGGTAAAATTTAGCAATCCAGGCCAGATTGTATTGATCAAGTTGTCAAATTGAAGATGTCACGATAGGCTACAATATCAGTATCTTTTATTTAATCTCGTTGAACCGATTGCAACGATATTTCGAATTGAATCTGGGGCCCCATTATGTGCCTAACACTGTATACCGAACCGTTAAAATTATGACACATTGCAGTCGAGGTGACCATAGAGGTACGGCTACGCGGGAACGGACTTCTTATGCTCGAACATCAACTTTCCAGTGATATTTTCTCCGAAGTTTCAAAATTCCACCGGTTCGTTATCGAGAAGATTCATAATTCCGAAATTGAACTAGGGTTCGTAGTTTGAATTTATTTAGGGTTCATAATTCCGAAGGTTCATAATTCCGAGGCGACGATGACATAGAACCTTGTATCACCTTTTCAGGAATACGAAATAACAAAACTTTTTATTATTATGAATTAAACCCCTCTGGTCAGAATTATGAGCGCATTTTTTATTTTCTGAAATATGACCACCACCCCCCTGTTACACCCACAAATGTAATAACGCCCACAAATGTAATAACACTTTACCCACAAATGTAATAACACCCACATATGTAATAACACTTTACCCACAAATGTAATAATTTCACCCACAAATGTAATAACCACTTTACCCACAAATGTAATAATTTTGAATCACCCACAAATGTAATAATGACTTTACCCACAAATGTAATAAATTTGAAGTGATATTTTGTCAAATTTGTTCAAAACTAAAACCCTGAAGACTACGAATTGGTACGCGGTACACGGTGTGAATTCATGAGAACGAAATTTATTCAAAGGCAAATACAAACAAAACACATTTACATTACAGTTTTCCCTACTTCTGAAACACTCAAGCAGCTATATAAACAAGAACAAGTCTGAAATGATAATCGGTTAACAAGCAAATAACAACGCATACTTTCATATACAAAATCATGAATAGCTGTATAACTAGATCACGCGAAACATATTTTTGCATGTTTTGAATGAATTGCAGAACCCTTTGACTGATAAAATATCAATATATTCTCTCAATCAATGTGAGTAAATTGCTGAGGTTATGGTTTTATAGTGATGCAATGATGGATAGGTAGATTTTGTAAGATAGAAAGTATTTTATTCCAAACGAATGAAGAGGTTGTTTCATTAATATACAGACGGCAACAGAACCAAAATAATGATTACGTATAAAAAGGTGGAGTAACTCACATGTCTTTTACAAGCAAACAAGGTTATGATTTGGGCAAATATTGAACCTGATAATATCAACTGAACTTGATATAAAACGCAAACAACCTAACACGTGACAATTCTTCTAAGCTAGGAAAAACAAGAGAACAAGATGCCGAAATACTAAATGTACCTGGCTTTCTGTAACTTAGTATTCGTCCATATAAAACTACTTAACACGTACAACTCCAAAAGTTTTTCAGTAATACTTTTCAGATGCTTCAAGAGTAGACGGAGTTGAAATGAAGTATGACTGATCAAAAGGAAATAATTATTTTAATTATACAATGAGATAAAGAATATTAACAACCTTTACCTGATCTCTGTTGAAGAGTTTGGCGTTTGCCACTTTTGAGCCATTTTTCAACCTTAAACAGAAATCTGATTAAAGACATAAATGCAAAACAAATCATACACTTGTATGAGGATTATAAATAAATGAATGTGTTAGTGATTTTAAAAAGCAACAGAGGCACGTAGTTTCCAGATATTTGCTTTAACACTGAGATAACATATTTTATGATATATAGTTCACTCATATGACACATACATTTTCTTTACAACGGTTTATACACTTATAGTGTAGACAAAGAATCACACATCATTGGTCTGTAATATACTACGTGAGGATTAACCCGTTTAATGCATAATTGTTTGTTTTTGGTTGTGCGATCTTTTTCAATGAAGATCTTCTAAACACAGCAAAAACTAAAGTTTATCCTAATCGAAATAGTGTAACTTAATAATCAGCGTCAATATTTAAATACATTTAAGGTCACTTATTCGATTAATTTTTTGTCTACGAACATTGAATTCCAGGATATTTCTGGGCGTTAGAATATATTTACATGATTAAAAAATCATCGACGGTCAACGAACCATCGAATCGGTCCCTCCTCTGTGTGTTATATATATGGACCATTTTGACTGATTCGTCAGTTCGTGTGACCGCCGACCAATCATTTATTTGTGACGTGTTGTATCCACATATGTAATAAGGTAATTTATTTTTAAATGAAAAAAAAGAGGAATAAGACGGTGGGTCTTAGTTTCGAAGATTTGTTTAAATTTTTATTTCTTTTGAAATAACCGGGTCTGGAGGAAAGACTACGCTCTATACCCATGCTATTCCACAGGAATGAGATGGTGAGGTCTTAGTTTGAAGATTTTTTTTTTAAATAACAGAGGCTGAAGTAAAGACTACGCTCTAATCCCATGCTTTATTACCGGGTCTTAATTTGGAATATGGAGGGGTCTTAGTTTAAAAGGTTTTTTTGTTTTGTTTAACTTTTGAATAACCGGGTCTGGAGGAAAGACTGCGCGCTATACCCATGCTTTATTTATACAGGGTTTTAGTTTTGAACAAATTTGTGGGTAAAGTGGTTATTACATTTGTGGGTGAATTTATTACATTTGTGGGTAAAGTGTTATTACATTTGTGGGTGTTATTACATTTGTGGGTAAAGTGTTATTACATTTGTGGGCGTTATTACACTTGTGGGTGTAACACCCCCCCCCCCCCCCTCCCCCCTCTGCCATGTGAAATTTTCTCACTAAAATACTACATATACAGTTATATAGTTACTTGATAAAATTAACGATTTGAGTGTGCACATTAAAACCCGTTTATTACTTGGAACACGCCCCCTTGTGAATACACTAAAGAACACTCATACAATGTTATTGGTTAGTTCTTAAAGGCTGGGTATTCTACTTCAGATGTACTGCCATCTGCTGCTCACAGTGCCCCGATGTGTGGACAGCCACGTCACTTGATGCATCACGCACTGCATGACGCGAGCGTGATGATGCTCATAGGTACACGAACCGGGGATCGCTCTGTGTACGAATTCACCGTCCGAAAGATGGCACAATAAGGGAGTTTACAGATAGCACATGGTACAAATGACCCCAAATATCCACAGATCTTTTACACATGGAGAAGTTCCACTTTGAGCATATTAGAATAATAACTGCCAAAGTCCTAGATGTGCTTCGTGAATACCTTTTGTTTGCCCTCTTGAAAATAATACTTCCACCTGCGTATCATATAATGTACCGTTGGTGCACATTATATGAATAATGTTACATAACTTTCATGAGCGCATATCCAGTATTCATCTCTGTGTGTTTTAGCAGCCTGGTTGGCATACCGTACAGGAAATTGAGTTTTGTGTATAAGTGGCAATATGACCGGAAGCTTTCCAATTTAAATCAAATGTACTTTATTTGTAGGGAAAATTGTACGATGTTATAATCAGCCTCATTCATTTCCAGCCTGTGAACAGGGGCGTCGCTAGACCTTTTTCAGTGGGGGGGGGGGGGGGGGGGGGGGGGTGTAGAGGCCACCGATTACCGACAAAACTAGCCACCAATTACCGACAAAATGTCCCAATGTCTACAAATTTAGCCCTATATAAACCCGGGGCCGAAGGCTTAATAACTTTTCCTATGAACTTTCTAAAGTCCTTGCGAATGCGCTCGTGGTCATTTTCCTCGACGATATAAAAATACGATTTATTTCAACAACTTAGTCAGCATCGTCACTATTTAAATGCAAGCGCGTAGCTAGGATTTTTTTTTGGGGGGGGGGAAGGGGCGGTAGTGAACACACGAAGCGTGCAAATCATATCAAAGAGCGCGTTTCCTAGGGAGGATAATATAATAATAATAATAATAATATTGCTTATACAGTGCGTCCCAGAAAAAACGAAACCGAGAAGTATCGATGTTTTATCATAACTTAATCACAACCAAAATTAATGAATGATACATATTTGGAAAGCTTAGAGTCTCCTCTTTCAGTTGATGCTACTTAGATGATGCATAGTTCACGCATGAGTGATTAAAAGCAATTTGAAGGAAGGAAACCAAAAAGACATTTGGCGGGCGGTATCTGAATTTCGAAGAAAAATTCACATTTCTAGAAAGTTGAGTTTCTGCCCTTTCATATGACACCTCAATCAGGAAAAATGAGCCAGGAATAACAAAGTTCTGTTTGTTTAAAGTAGCCCTTACATTTTCATAATTTTAACAAACGAATTTGTTTTCACTGGGTGCCTGCCGTAGCAAAAAGCAGAATTGACAAAAGACTTAACTCCGTTTCGTTGACAATCAGCCATGCATGAAGACTCTCGTCTACGGCTGATTGTAAACGAAACGGAGTTAAGTCTTTTGTTAATTTCGTTTATTGAAACGGCAGGCAGCCAGTGAAAACGAATTCGTTTAATAAACTTATGGAAATGCAAGCACTACTTTAAACAAACAGAACTTTGTCATTCCTCGCTCATTTTTCCTGATTGAGGTGTCATATGAAAGGGCAGAAACTCAACTTTCTAGAAATGTGAATTTTTCTTCGAAATTCAGATACCGCCCGCCAAATGTCTTTTTGGTTTCCTTCCTTCAAATTGCTTTTAATCACTCATGCGTGAACTATGCATCATCTAAGTAGCATCAACTGAAAGAGGAGACTCTAAGCTTTCCAAATATGTATCATTCATTAATTTTGGTTGTGATTAAGTTATGATAAAACATCGATACTTCTCGGTTTCGTTTTTTCTGGGACGCACTGTATAGCGCTTAATACGTCGGGAATATCCGAGTTTCTAAGCGCTTTACATTATTACCCCCGGTCATCGGATTCTGGCTTGCCCGCACGCAATAAATGCACTTTCTCCACTCCCTGGGGAGCATTCCAACAAGAGCTACTAGGCTCAAATTGCTAAGCATACCACATTGGCTTTCGCATCCTACCGGGTACCCATTTAACACCTGGGTGGAGAGTGGCAAATGTAGATCAATGTCTTGCCAAAGGACATTAGTGCCGCGGCGGGACTCGAACCGCGGACCTTGTGATCGTCAGTCCGGTGACGGATCCAATCGACCACAACATCTCTACCTCTTCTTTGTCTAATAATTTAAGGATGGGTAAAGGGATGGAGTAGTTTCCCTCCCGCGCAAAGCGCGGAAGTTTTGACGTTTCCTTAAATTATCAGACAAAGAAGACGATCCGTTGTACGACTCTTAATCATTGTCTGAATTCAGTTCCCCCCCTCCCATGCGAAGCGCGGACGCTTAGACGTTTCATTAAATTATCAGACAAAGAAGACGATTTGTACCATTCTCGACTCTTTAATAATCCTCGTCTGCATTCAGTTTTCCCCTTCCCCGCCAAGCGCAGAGGCTTTGACGTTATATTAAATTATTATAGAAAGAAGACGATTCGTTGTACTGTCCTCTACTCTTAATACTTGTCTAAATTTAGTTTCCCCCTTTCGCGCGGAAGCTTAAACGTTTCATTAAATTATTTGAGAAAGAAGACGATTCGTTGTACCGTTTTCGACTCTTAATCCTTGTCTGAATTCAGTTTCCCCTCTCCTTCCTCTTTTTCCTATTCCCTTTCTCTCTTCTCTTTCCTTTCTTTTCCTTTCTTTTCCTTCTACCTATATTGCCAACCACCGCCAAGGCTGAAATTTAATCTGGAAGATGTTGTTTTGACGGTATTTAAGGAGGTAGCTTCCCTGGATAGTGTTGAGGAAGTAATCGTATATGGTTGTCGGAAACGGGGTTATTGTCCTTCAATAGACGTAATTCTTTTCGCATGTCTTATGAGCACTACGACTTATTCCATGGAACTATAGTAACCGCAAGTCCGCGGGTTATGAAACAATCTCCGGCATTCCGTCCCAAATCAAATGTATGATTTTATTTTATTATAATAAATATTATTATTCCTTGCATCTTTCTCCAGGATTCCTTGCTATTGCTGCGTCCTGCATCTCTGTCCTGTTCTTGTGGATCCTAACCCTCCGTCCATCTCCTCAGCAGGGAGTCATATCGGTTCTGCATCATCTGTACTTCGCAGGCAAGTCTTACATCAGAGGAAAGTATTACCTTCGGCAACTAAAGACAGCTTGGAAGAACCCTCGTTCTGCTCAGGATCAGTTTCTCATGAGAATACTCAAAGAGAATGGGGATACTGACTATGGAAGGAAGTTCAAGCTCAAGAACATCGTAAGCGCAGAGGGGTTCCGAAAACGTCATCCGTTGACGACCTACAGTATGAAGATTACAAACCTTATGTCGAACGGGTAATGGCTGGAGAGCAAGGTGTGATGACCCAGGTCATGCCGAATGCATTTGTACAAACCTCGGGTACGACAGGCCCCTCAAAGTATTTCCCAGAGAGAGATCACAGGCTTGTATTGACAAGATGGCTGGATGTTGTGTTTGCCAGTCTGCACGATCTCTCTCCACGTCTGGGGCTGCTTCAGAAGAAAATGTTCCACTACGTCCAGCCAGTAATTTCTAGAGCTAGGAACGGAGGGAGCATCAGGTCTGCCATGTCTTTATACGAAGATGGCTTCATGGAATCCTGCTATACGACACCGCCTTCGGGTTTTCGCATTCAATCCTTCAACGAGGCAAATTACATCCACCTCCTTTTTGCTCTCCTCGATCCAAACACTGGTGTATTCTGGGGCTCGTTTATAGGCGGCATTGATACTATGATGAAGAAACTTGAGCAATGTTGGGAGGACATTGTGTATGATATCGAGCATGGAACAATCAATGAAAAGGTGAAGCTTAACGATGCTGGCATCAGATCATCACTTGAACAGGCTCTTGGCGGAGGTCACCCGGAGAGGGCAGGCGAGCTGAGAAGGCAGTTCGAGAAAGGTTTTAACGGTATCATGAAAAGGGTGTGGCCGAACCTTGAGGTGCTAGCCGCCGTAGATAATACTGGAATTTGGCCTGATTTCAAGGCAAAATATGCAGAAGGTAGGCAAATAAGGTTAATTTCATTAAATTTAGTTTTATTGCAGTGTTAGCTTGAAGGCACCATATTGGATCTACAATAGGTAGTGCCGGCACTAGTCTTGCTCATGCGACAATAGCTCCGCGTCAATTTCCTCCACCAACCGATTCCTACACCAATTCCTAACATCAACTCTGGACCAATACTGTATCAATCCCTCAGCCTAATCCTTAATCTAACCTAAAACACAATTGCAACCTTAACCTTGACCTTAACCCCTTTACCTTTGACGAAGTAGAGCCCGGGGCAAACGTCGCAGGGGCAAATGTCGAGTCACTGCACCCTTCTTTGGTTTAATCGAAAATGAATAGTTTATAGGCAAATGATTGGTTATTCTTTTTTTAAAGAAAAGATTTGCTTGCTTTTGTTTGGTTATGTATTCTCGACTTCACCATCATGACTACTGTTAACCTTGATGGCCGGGAGCATATGGTTCTAGGGATATTTGGAAGCTTTCTCAAAAGGTTTTCTGCTGCAGGACTGGTCAACTTGTCGTTGGTGTACCTCTAGGTCTTTGGCAAGAGTGGATCGGTCAATACGAATTCCATGGCCAAATTTGTCTTCATGTGCAAATGTGGGTCGTGATCATTATAACATGGTTTAAGATTATGTTGAGACGTAGTCATGGGTTAAATTTCTGAAAGAAACTGGAAGTATTTTGGAAAGGTTAACTACGTAGAACATAAGAATTAATGTACGTTTTGAGGTTTTGTAATAATCACAATGAAAAGATTATCCTCAGTCTTTCAGAAAATCCCGAAAACGAGGGCATTTAAAATGTAGTAAATGGCTGAGGACAATTATTCTGCACTAACAGTATTCTAATATTTCATTGATTTCAATTTCCACATTCGACTGCAAATTTACGCTATTCAATGCTTGGATACAGGTATACCGTTAGTGAACTTTGGATACGGGAATTCAGAGGGAATGTTTCTCGCTACATCTCCATGGTACCTTGAAGATAACCATAGCATGGTTTTCTCAACCAACTTGGCCTTCTTTGAGTTTATCAGACTTGAAGACTCGTGAGTGTATTTCATTAAAAGTTATATATTTAGATAGAGGCTTTACGAAAATCAGCCCAATAAAATAAACACGGTTTATGCACTCCAACTATTCAAGTTCTTCCGAAAGAGTAACGCCATTTCCAAAAGACCTCGATTTGTTTACATCGATTTCCAGATTTCCCAATTATTTAACCAAAGTCACAGACCCCCTTTTGGATCTTCCCCATGTTTTAAAGCTGGCACATCAAACATTTTAGGCTGTTTCCCCATGGACAAAAGGGTTACGATGTTGGTAATGGGGTGGAAAGAGAAAGAGATGGTGTAATATTGATATATCCCAGCCCCCATGGGTATTTCCATGTTTTGGGAAGGTAGCCCAAACATTCTAACATTGTAGGCTGCTATTACCTTATGGACACAAATAATTACGATATTGGTAATATAGGGTAGAGAGAGAGAGAGAGAGAGACAGAAAGACAACATCCTAACCATTTTTCATAGAGGAACAGCGCACAATCTATGGAGAATCTGCCTTCGGATTTGAATTGGTGTTTCATGCATGAATTCAAATGTATTTCCAAAATGTCATTTAAGCTATGGTCACAACTCAGAGCGGCGACCGACCGATTTGTAACCTGCTCGGTCGCCGCTGGAATTTAGGCATCGCCCAATGATTTTTGGAGAAGTCGAGCAGGCTGTAGAGCCCCAGCGATGCCTGGGCGGTGCCATGTCAATTTCCCGTCGGTCGCCGGTCAATTTTAGGTCAAAACTGGGAGAAATCGGGGAAGTTCTCCGGGCGGGGGGTCCCACCGGCCACCTGCTGATTTTAAAGAAATTGCCCGGCGGCCGGCCGGTTATCGACGGGGCACCAAAATACGCTCGACCTAATCGTGCGTTCGCCGTCGAGCGATTTAGGTCAACAATCGAAGCCGCTAGGTCAAAAGCTGCCGACCTATTTTGAACTAGCCAGCCAGTGACCGACTGATCTCCCAGCGGCGATCGGGCGTCGACCAGGCCGCGACCGCTAGGGAGCCATTGACATGGTGGCTTTGACCTAAATCGCTCGACGACAAACGCTCGATTAGGTCGGTGCCCGGGAGGCGACCGATCGGGCACCGAGCGTATTTAGGGCGGCGGAGTTAAAAGTGAGCAGGCGCCGCCGAATTTTAACTCCGCGCTAAAACTTCACCAGTGACCGAGCGATGCCCTAAAAACAAGCGGTGCCCAGGCTAAATTGGCTTAAAACTCGCCGCCTGGCCGCCGATCAGGCGACTGTTAAGGATTGTGACCATAGCTTAAATTACGCAAGTGAACTTGATTATGCAATTTAATTTTTTTTTAATCTCATCTTTTTCACAGGAAAGAGAGTCAGCCGAAAACGCTCTTGATTGACGAACTCGAGATCGAGAAGGAGTACGAGATCGTTTTTACCCAAGAGAGTGGACTCTATCGATACAGAGTAGGAGATGTCATTAGGGTAACTGGTTATCACTACAACTGTCCTACATTCGAATTCATGTACCGGTGAGTGCAATATCCCACTGATCCCGATTTATTAGGGTTTGTAAGTTTGTGATCCAGAAAGTTTCATCGAATAAATAGGCCAAGAGCATTAGGTCAAAATAGGCTTAAACCTGGACATTTTTGGTAACAAGCTGATTTTTTCAGGATAGGTCCAGAAATATGTCTAGAATAACATACTAAAAGTCCTCGTGAATCCTCCTTGAGCGTTTTCCGTAATCCAAGATGGCGTCCAAAATGGCCGCCATTTCCTGAATTTCTTATAGCTTTGCAACTAGATCACCAAAATACAAAATTGAAATGTCTAAATATATGTTTTTTAGCATAAGGAACTCATTGAAATACATGTTGATAAATTTTGAAACACACAAGTAGCTATAAACCACTTTAGCCCATCCCGAAATCAGAAATGGCGCCCAAAAATGCCGCCATTTCCTGTATTTCTTATAACTGTGCAATTAGATAACCCAAATACCACATTTAAATGTCTAAATATATGTTTTCAGCATAAGCAACTCAACCAAATACTTATTAATACATTTGTTAACACACAAGTAGCAGTAAAACTACTTGAGCCCTTTCCGAAATAAAAAATGGCACCCCAAATGGCCACTCTTTCCAATTTTATCTCATTGTATTAAAGTAGATACGTTATGAATACAATCAAATGTCTATACTAGAAAAGCACCATTGTAATACATATCAGTACAAATAAACCTTTCATTAAATAATTAAATACTTCTTATACATAAATTATACACACCCACCCACCCACCCACACACATATGCACACATATGGCTGCTTCCATCAGACTGATAGTGTGCAACCGTGAAAAGTACTCAACGTTAGATGGAACTGAAAATGGAGACACATTAGTACCAATTAATGTTGCACGGGCAAAAGTCACAAGGTTTCAAACAGGAAATACACCTCAATAAGGGAGTTTACAGATAGCACATGGTACAAATGACCCCAAATATCCACAGATCTTTTACACATGGAGAAGTTCCACTTTGAGCATATTAGAATTATAACTGCCAAAGTCCTAGATGTGCTTCTAGAATACCTTTTGTTTGCCCTCTTGAAAAGAATACTTCCACCTGCGTATCATAGAATGTCCCGTTGGTGCATAAATGAATAATGTTACATAACTTTCATGAGCGAATATCCAGTATTCATCTCTGTGGGTTTTACCTTTCTGGTACAAATGACCTTTATCTGCCCATGCGCAGATTGTATCTATGAACTGGCTTATAGCACATATGCCATGTCATCTCAGCTAGTCATTTCTGTCGCCAATATTGTTGAAATAGCTGCGTATAAGCACCGGAAGAGTGGCTCACGTAAACAGGTAGACATCTTGAACTGAGCAACATGAGCTTTGTCCTTAATGGAGTGGTTTCATGAAAGTGGCCATGCAGAGTGACCAGTACGAGAATTGAAACTCTGCCCTTCATAAATTTAGACCCCTCCAATCCGAGTACCATCTACACTGCACTATACTTTGCACAGTCACAATGTGAAAAACATAACTTAAGAATATGTGCAGTAACATTTGACCAGCCCTCGTACATCAAGGTGGCAGAGATTGTAGCTTCTTCTCAAGACCTAGGAAAAGTAATCGTCCGTTTTGGTGGATTTAAGCTCCTCATGTCAAATCTCGGCAGCATATAGTCCTTGCATGGGCGGAAGTATGCTTGCAGAGCTATGGGAGACAGTGTACGCCACAGGGTCTGTCATACATATGCAATCTGGTCATGCATTTTCCCCTTCTCTTCATGCTCACATTCTTACTTCAGCTGCCCGCATTGGCGTGTTGATGGGTAAACCTGGCGTCTTAGACAGCATAGATAAGGACCACTTAGCAAATCTGTATGGTGCACTCCTCAACCAGGACAAGAAGGTGACTGCTGTACCTGAGAAGAGTGTGTCAAACAGTTAAAGTCAGATCATTTCACAACTCTTTGACCGGGCAGCAGGACACAGTAGGACAGGGAAACTTTGGTTGCAGTATATCCGACATTTATGTGTCTCTTCTGCAATGTTTCATTCCAGCTGAAAGGACAGGGGACTGGAAGCTCCATCTCAGCTGTGTGAGGGAAATGATACAACATTTCCATGCTGCAGGACATCTTCCCTAGTTCATATCAAATCAAGTTTTTACAACAGATGGAAGCTCTAGAGCAAACCATGCCAGGAAATGAATATACACAATTTGCAGAAAAGGGATACTTCACCATCCGCCGTGTGGATTCATTCTGGGGTGGAAACTTCTCTGATCAGACCATTGAGAAGTTCCTGATGCGGCAGCTGAAAACATCTAGAGAAATGACTCGTGGACGTGGAATCACAGACAGTACATTGGCTAAGTGGGTTCATGGACTTCCTCACTGTGTTCCTACATGTGATGAACTGGAACAGTTCACCGGAGTACACACTGGTATATCAGAGCAGTATAAAGACATACAGCAAAGTATCAGGTCAAGAGACAATAAAGAAAGATGTATCTTTGTTGGATGGCTGCAGGCACATCACCATTTGCTGGATACGAAACTAATTGCCTGGTCTCCTTGTAAACTGGCATCGTCGCTGGCTCATCTGTTAATTGTCATTAAGCTGTACAAATCGGCCTAGTAGCGGCATCCGAAACGATGAATGGTAGGAAGTTAACAGATATCAAGCTACGTACATCGTAAGGACAAAGTGAAGACCATTGGTGCCAAGAGTAAGAGAGTGAAAATCAGGGGACAAAGCACATAAGTCAACTCAACGCTACTGTTCAACAGAATCACATGTGTCCTGAATACCAACACTGAGATGGAATCGTTCTTTGCTTATGAACCTTTTCCCACGCACTTTCCCTTTCAAAGATGGGGTGATGCGGAAGCAAACAAAGAGTTATCTGGGTCTCCTGCTGAATTCGTTCTCCAAGCAATCCAACCTGTCAGAAATGGTCTCTTTGTTTAAGATGATGGTCGCCTACTGCACCCCAAAGCATTATGGAGCTCATTTGACGGTAGTGTTCGATGGATATGGAAGTGCAACTTCGACAAAGGTAGCTGAGACGAATAGCCCAAAGATGAACCTCTTTATTTGATGGTATTATATGCCAACAAGCACAACCCAAAACAGCTTCCCTTGCCAACAGCAACAATAAGATGAGACTTATACAAACTCTATGTGACAAAATACGTATCAAGCAGGCAGAAGCGGATGCCACTACCCTGATTGTCTCTACAGCACAAGCAGTAGCAGAGTCATACAGGCCCGTTGTTGTCGTTGGTAAGGACACAGACTTACTGGTCATGCTAGTTGCTCCAGCAACCACTTCCACAGATATGCACATGCTATGCCGCAGTAATCCTGTCACGGTCCTGTCAACATTCATGAAATCCAGCATGCCATATAAAACACTTAAGTCAAATCTGACTAGAAATCAGTCAAATCTGACTAGGCAATTAGGGTCTGCTGGGAGTCAACTATGTATAAGTCAATTTAACTATGTTTTTACAGTCAAATATTTTGACTAGAATTTCCAGTCAAAATATTTGACTAGAAAAACAAAGTTAAATTGACTGATTTCTAGTCAGATTTGACTTAATGGCCCTAGTCACTAGGCATTTAGGGTCCGCTGGATATCAACTATATATCAGTCAATTTAACATCAGGCAGTTTCTAGTGTCCCCTATAGGGGACACTAGAAACTGCCTGATGTTTCGTTATGCTTTGGGAGGGTGTGATACGGTCTCTGCAATCTACCGTCAGGGCAGTCGTAAAACTTTCAATATGGTCCACAAGAAACTTGATTATGACTTGCTTGATACATTCGCAGTGGAAGCACCCATTACAAGGTAAACAAAGAACCGGGAACTTGGGGCCAGCAGTTTTGAATATCTTGATGACTACCGTCACACTGCATACACTTAAGCGGGCAATTGGTCGCAGTTCTCTGAGTTCATCCTTTCAGTTAGAAAGTCTACCTCCAACTAGTGCTGCAGCAAAGCAACATCCATACCGCCCATATCTTACAGTCATTGGCCCGAATTCACAAAGCAAGGTTTGAGCTCAGACCGGGTTTGAGCTCAAACCTCCTTTTGTTTCGCCAAACCTCCTTTTGTTATTTTCAAACCTGGTTTATAAATAACAAAAGGAGGTTTGGCGAAACAAAAGGAGGTTTGACCTCAAACCTCGGTCTGAGCTCAAACCTTGCTTTGTGAATTCGGGCCATTATGTATAAAAAGCTTTAGCGACCTTGGTACTAATGTGTCTACATTTTCAGTTCCATCTAATTTTGAGTACTCTTAACGGTTGCACACTGTCAGTCTGATATCGTTGAGGATGATGGAAGCAGCCATATGTGCATGTGGGTGTGTGTGTGTGTACTTTATGCATAAGAAGTGTTTTTTAATTAAAAGATTGTTGTACTGATACGTATTTCAATGGTGCTTTTCTAGTCTAGACATTTGATTATATTCATAACGTATCTACTTTAGTACAATGAGATAAAATTGGATATAATGGCCATTTTGGGTGCCATTTTGGGTGCCATTTTGGGTGCCATGTTGGATTTCGGGAAGGGCTCAAGTGGTTTTACTGCTACTTGTGTGTTTCAAAATTTGTTAATAAGTATTTGGTTGAGTTGCTTATGCTGAAAAACATATATTTAGACATTTAAATTTGGTAATTGGGTTATCTAGTTGCAAAGTTATAAGAAATACAGGAAATGGCGGCAATTTTGGGCGCCATTTTTTATTTCGAAAAGGGCTAAAGTTGATTTATAGCTACTTGTGTGTTTCAAAATTTATCAACATGTATTTTATTGAGTTCCTTATGCTAAAAAACATATATTAAGACATTTAAATTTTGTATTTGGGTTATCTAGTTGCAAAGCTATAAGAAATTCAGGACATGGCGGCCATTTTGGACGCCATCTTGGATTGCGGAAAACGCTCAAGGAGGATTTATGAGGACTTTTAGTATGTTAATCTAGACATATTCCTGGACCTATCCTGAAAAAATCAGCTTGTTACCAAAAATGTCCATGTTAAAACTAATGCTCTTGGCCTAAAAGCAGGTAAATCAGAGAACCAGGTAATATGCATACGTCTATTTTCTGTGCAAATTTGAAAAACATACCTGCGAATTCAGCCATCAAAGCCCCTCAAATACATCCCCAAAGTCGGGCCGATTTCACCCCAGCTAGCCCATACACCAACCTTTTCAGTAGGAAGTTACATGACTAGAAATTACAAAGCACAAAATAATGACCAAAACAAAGTCGTCGGGGTGGGGTTTCAGACGGCCTTTGGAAATGAGTATGCCCCATAATTGACCAAATTATGTCAGAAGTAAGAGCTAGGGCTTTAATGTACAGAATTATATAGTCTGACCAGATTTTCTGTTGGAAAACTGGTGTAACACAGCCTTGAAAAGAAAACACCAAATTGCCCTTTATTTAATTCAATTCAGTTCAAACTAACAAACAGCAATCTTGAAAAGTGTCAATTCATGAGGCGCATTTTGGTATCTAATGATCATTTCATTAAGAAATTATTAAATCTTAAAACAATATTTTTTTTTCGTTAATGTTTCGGTTTTTGTGAGGTCAATATGGCAAGAAATTCCTCGCATTCCCCAATCCGCTGTATAATGGGGCTTTCACAAATACACTCCGGGGCCCGTATGGCGAGTAAAAACAGACATTATGGGAATTTTCGACCTGTGCCCGGCAGGCTCCTGTATAGTTCCTACGGGCACCGGGACATTTTTAAAGCTGTACGGGCGCCATGGTGCTGAGTTAGCTGCTCCTAATTCTCCCGGCGTTTTTATCTGACCGTTAGGCCGTAGAGGGCCCGTAAAGGGCCCGTGAGGCTCAAGACGGTGCCCATTATTACTGTTAATTCTCCAATGTAAACCGTAGCTTTGAATACAGAGGCGCGGATGTCAGAGGACACATATTTAAGTGCGCCGCACGGCAGACCGTGGGGCACCGTATGGGCACCTTGGCGGCCCCGGCCGGGCGCCGATAGCCATGGGGTGCACATGTTCATCGGACGGAGCTCGTACGCTTCCCAGCCGTCACCTGACCGGCACCCTTTCGGGCGCCTTGCATTTTCACATGACCAAATTGTCACCGGGCTCCTCCCGGGCGCCGCAGAATATGTGACCACACATGCCGTAGAAATGAAAATCGGAAGGGTCCCGTACGGTCTCTGAAATCCACGGCAAGCTGCCAGGTAGGGAACATCGTACAGGGCCCGGTGTATATGTGACATATGCATAAGCCGTGTTTGGTACGTTTGGAACTTGTTGAAGGACGTGTTTTTTTACCGACATCATTCTCTTCCACTGTTGTAAAATATTTTCAATTGCGCCATCTATAATTATTTTTTATTTTAAGAGCGATTTCCGGTTTCCGCGCGTCAGTGAGACCGCACGACTAGTGTACTACTCAGTAGCACAACTTGTCTCGAACAAGCCACAAAACGGCTTTTATCATCTTTAAACAATTCATCGTCCAATTTTAAAACAATTCATGTTATATCCATAGTATAGTTAAGAAACAATAATCGATAAAAGAAACTCACCGAAGAGCCATTCGCGTTGAAATTCATTTTCTAGTCTCTGTTTTGATGTCGATCGCGTCTGCATCTATACACTTTTATCAGAAGAATAAAGTTCCCGGGCCAGCTATACGAGCTCTCTGATTGGCTGCTGATTCACTTGGGTTGTCAATTGAGAACGAACATAGATTTGGCCAAAACCCGTTCTAGATTTTAGGGCCTCAGCGGTCATCCAACTGTTACTATAGTAACTTCTCGATTTTGCACACGAACCGCAGATTCTAATTCCCCAATGAGTTTGCGAAAATTGCCTAATAGCGAGTTTTCGCTCACCAACATAAGGAACCTTCGCGGAATCAGAGCACTCAGGTTTACGGCCGCGCACACAGACCGCTCTGGTTACAATAAGCGGTTTCGCTCTTCGGTGAATGCGGACGTATAATTACAGAGTAGCTGACGTCATCATCGCTTGGGAATATCCCTCTCCCTCAAACATGGCGAATTGACATCGAGTGCAAGATGCAGTTATGGCAGCCTATGCTTTCGACATTATAGATGATGTAATTGTATTTGAATGTTATAATGCTGTAAGTTTTTTTATTGGATGTGAAATAAACTGAACTTGAACTTGAACTAGTGTTGATATTGTAAAATAAATTTATTTAAACTGAAATTAATGGCTACAAAAACACATTTTCTTTTACCCCCCCCCCCCCCCCCAATAAAAAAAAAGGGACAAAAAAGAAAAACAGTACTGGATGATGAAAGAATGTGGTGTGTTGTGGAGTGTGTAACTGTATTTATGTACAGTTCTGTAAGTGTGTTTTTGCTATCCAGTTCCAGTATGGATATAATGTGCTGGCCATTTGGGTAGTTTTGTGTGAATGCTCCTGCACGATTCGGTACTTGAATTTGAAAATTCATATTGTTTGCACATATCATTTGCAAATCCAAAGGGTTGAGCAGAGACTAGTTATCCCTGCTCACTCCCCCAACACATACACATAAGTATACACACACACTGTACCACATTACTCATACTCTTGAAATTATTGAGCATAAATGCCACGATCAAGGTACAAACGTGAACAATTTTGAAAGAAAATAAGCCCCCTTTGGTGGTATGACCCCACCCCCTCCTCGCCTTCAAGATTTTCCAGCTTCATTAGCTTGGACTGCTGGAACTAACATTGTATTTAGATCATTTCTTTATCTACAACCTGCATTCAAACTAGTTAAGATTTTTTGAAAACATAGAAACACCTGTGATAAGAAAAAATATTAAAATCAAGTACTTTTTAATTTTTATTTCTCAATAAAATTAACAAACACACATATATATATATATATAAATATATTTAAGTATATATACATAATAAATAAAATTCCACAACTACATAAAATGCCACTTTCTTTCCACTATTAGCCTAATCAAACCCTGCATTAAAAAGGTCACATTATAAAGGGTAAACAACAGTGAGTAGACCAGGGATTCAAAACACCTCCCTGAGTAGACGCAAAATACTAATTGTATTAATAGTATCTATTCTACAATCTATTCCACCCTGTATCACCTATTTCAATAGAACTTGTGTAAAAGATTTGTTTTCAAAATACGCACTATTAGCTGTATAAACCTGTGTTACTGTTGGTACTGAATACATCAATGAATAGAAAATATGAAGTAATACTAAAACTGCAGTACAGTGCAATCCATGATTCCACTCTAGCCTCTATCACCTATTTCATTTCAATGAAATTACCATAAAGTTAGATACATGAAATAAGCTAAAAACCTGAACTTTCAATCACTTATAAGTATCAACTTACATGTACCATAAACTTACTTACAATACACCAAATATCTATTGAAGAATTTGAAGTACCTGCGCAAAAAATATTATTTAGTATTGATCCTGAGATGATTTATGTAATAGCTGGTTTACTTGGATCTTAACTTGTATAATAAATATATATAATCCGCTAGCTCTCTAGTGATGCATAATTTCAAAAATGAGATTTTCTTCGCGTAGCTACTTAAACAAAACTATGTTAACAAGTTACTCTGAAGGCTAAACACGTAAATGTATCAAGTTCAACGACATACTTGCCTCAACACCTTCATAAAATTAACACAAGCTGGCATTGTGAAAACATAACATATGCACAACACAAGTAAACACGGTCAAAGTCACCTACTAAAGACCAAGGTGAAATATCTTGATTTCATATATTATGGTATCCAGATTTGCAGTTGAATGAAAGGAATATAACATTGGCAATGGTAATGGTACATAGAAAGAATGTGATAGCACCAACTACATACAAATGAAACTAAGGAGCAAAAAGGAAGTCACACACATAAAAAAAAGGCAAGATGCTGTTGAATTGCATATATATACAAGTTAACACAATGTATCTTTGGCATATACATGTACATATCATAATGGCAGATGGGTAACTCTTAGGAAGACCATATAACTTAATACACACAGACTTAGCAAAACTGCCAAAGTCAATATTTTAACAAGAATGTTATTGTTAACAAGTCCTGCAGCCGTAAAAATAGAACTATATATCTGAAAAGACAGATTTGTAATAAATTATGACAAAGTAAAATGTTCACTGTTGGTCACTCAAACTCATTATTCCTAAGTTTCATTTAAGGTGTTCACACTTGTACAAGCATTGCTTTTTAGTGGACCCCTCTGTTTCCAACATGTATTTCTTAAATTTGTTTTAAATGCTTATAATTGATTTGTAATGTTTTGTTGGAAACTGAATACATTTTAAATATCTTGAATAACATATTTCAGTTGAAATGAATGAGGAAAATAAGATATTTTTCTTTACTTCTTTTCTAAAGATTTAATGAGAGCTATCATCATTGATTGCATTTGTTGATTATGTTGCTGTTGTTGTTGTTGTTGCTGGAGGGCTTGTTGCTGTTGATGCAGCATCTGATGTTGCATAAGCTCAAAGCGACGCTCTCGGATTGCTTCTTCAGCTCCCGGTCTCTCTTCTTCCTCTCGTCTACTCTACTCTCCATCTCTTCAGCTCGCTGTCTCTCCTGTTCCTCTGGTGCCGCATTCGCCTTGGTGTCTAAAATGCTACATGTATATTAAAAATAAGAGAAAAGGGGAGTGTCAATTTTAAATTGTGTAAGATATTCAAGAGCCTGCATGATGTGGTGCGGGTACTGCATTCACCTTGGTATCTCACATGAAATATAAAACATAAAAGAAAAAGGAGTTTTTAAAGTCAATCTACATGTTGTACATGAAGAACACCGTACTAACTGAATATTGGTTTACATAATACTAAAAATATATTAACCCATTGCTTACGGGAACCTGGTGGTCCCTGTGTTAAGCCAATGGGAATAAGATAATTCAGTAGTCAAAGGGTTAAAGGGATAGTTGAGTTTGGTATAGAGGGCGCTACACAAAATAGTTTTTTTGTCAGATAATAAAAAAACTGAGTGTCAAATTCGAAAGAGCATACAATTTTAATGACAATAAGCTTTATTGTGGGGCCCCACAATTAGTTAATAATTTTGAACCAGCCAGTTTCTAAATAGTTGTTGTAAATCTCTTTTTCTTATCACTATTTCTAAAAAACATCACATCCACAATATATGCACAAGTGTTTAGAGAGTGCCCTCTTGATTTTTAACGGCTTTTTAAAAACGATAATGGAATTTTTACTTAGTCATTTGTAATTTTGTTTTCCTTTCGACCATGTTGAGTTATAACTGTTAGTTTGTAATGTAATGGTGTAGTTTTTATGTGTGTTGAGAGGGGAGCAGAGGGGGTGTTAGGGAGTACACGTAGAATATGTTAAATTTGAAAAATCTTCTGAAAAATACCTCTTCCTCGTTTCTCCTAATGTTTCGCAGGCCCTCTTTCTCAGCTATTCACCTTCCGCCTTCTTCGTTTGCTCATCTCCTCTCTCCTTTGGTGCCAACTCAATGTCCTCCTCTTCCTGTAGCATCCGCTCTATCGCCTCTCTGATAGCTTTCTCCTCCTTGTCTCCTCTACTACGATGCCACTTGCAGCCTTCTCCAAATAGTTCTTTGCCTTCACTTAATCTTTAAGGATGTGGATTCGGTCTCTCACTGCTCAGGAGTCCACCTTCAACCCCTTCCTCTGCATGCCTTCCGCCACCTGTTGCCATGCTCTGGCTCAATCTCCAGTTCTGTATTTGTACTGGAAGGGGTTGGCCAGAACCACTTCCCCTATTAATATATTTATGCTGTTGTTGTCCCAGGACATTCTGCGGTACAAAAAATGAAAAATAAAACAATGATTTAGATAAAATGGAATTCTGAAATCATGTTAAATGGTACTATACATGTGTAGACCTATCTATATTGTAATAATGAAAAACATCATAATCATATCATGAATGCATTATATTTTTGGCGTTATAATTTTATGACAAAAAAGGTGGAAAACGATTGTACAAAGGATTTTGAGTCGCAAACACATACCTATTCATGCATGTTTGTTTCTCTTTGTATAGACTAACCCCTTTTCTGCTTAAATGCTTATGTATCATGTGCTATGTAAGAACATTATCATTATCATTGAATTTCAAATTATATTTAATTCTAGTAGGCCTATGGATCTATAGCTATAATTTAACATGTTGCACGTAATGGAAAACATACCGATTCACAGATTTCGAAGGCTTTGCTGCTTTCACAGGCACGATAGGCACCACCTCGCCAACCTGCTGTAACAAAAAGATGAGAAAGTAATTTGTAACATTCTGACATTAAAATTTCCACAATTAGTTTAACGTCATAAGTTTGAATGCACTGGTGGGGCATAAGAAGATAATTTTGTGATGCTGCAGACATAATTGTGTGTGTGTGTGTTTTTTCTTACATTTTATTTAATTAGGCCTACAGTAGACAAAGGAAATCAGTCTGGTACAGGAGCAGGGGTGAAGTTTGTGGTACCCCTGCTCTACTAATTAGTAGTTAGATTCCTTTCAAGAATGAGAGTGAGATTGAGTGAGAGAGAGAGAGAGAGAGAGTGAGCTGTCTGACTCTGACTCCGAGTTGAGTTATTGTGTTGTGAATGTGAGGGTAAAACCAAACAAACCCTAGACCTAGATCTAGGCTAGCCTGGAAAACACTTGCAAACAATACATTTTCAGGGATGTTTAATTCAGGACACAATTTCAAGGAGAGTAGGTCTATAGGCCCCTATAAACTAAAACTAAATCACCATTTTGCACGATCAGAGGCTATAGGCTAGCCTAGATCTATAGTCTATCTATAGATCTAGACTAGAGTCTACTACTAGTCTAGGCCTACTAGTACTACTAGAGGTCTACTACTAGCCTAGATCTAGTAGGCTATTAGCCATCAAGTAGGCCTACTAGTACTAGAAGTAGGTGAACACTCGATCACTCACACTGACCCTGTCAAATTCAAAATTGCCCTATCGTCCCCCCCATCTACAAATTAAAACACCTTACCCGCACCTCCAGTTAAAACTCAGACGAGTATTTTGGAGGACCAACCAACCAAGAACCAAGAACTCAGACAGAGTCTGAGTCAGAGACGATAAACTGGCAATACACAACAACATTGCAATGCAATGCAATGCTGGCCCTGCGCATGCAATACAGTACCGTACAGACGGGACTATGTGAGAGCAGATGGCAGTATACGTAAATTTGAAGCAGAGCCATCTATACACAGAGTTTGGCCAACTTTGTTTCACTGTATGGTCTCAATATGGCGTATATTCGGGTTTTGCGCTTGCCCAACAAAGCAGTAGTCGCCATATTGTGTCCAGCTCGAACCGGGTTGGCCAAACTCTGTGTATAGATTACTCTGATATGAAGTAATGTCAGTAGACCCTGAGTTTGTTACGAACCCATTCACAGTGACAGTCTGATTGTTTAACGCCCGCTTTGGATTTTGATCTATTTCCGAAGCTGTTTAATTTCAACAAGAAAGATTAAAATGTTCCTTAAAGCCGACAGTCCTAAAACTGAGATGATATTGATTCAGGATATTTAGGATTGTTTTCTTTTTGTCATTTTCTTTCTATTACAATGGGTAGATCGACGCAGAGCTTTGTGGTCGTAACAGTGACTACGAGAGACTGCGGAGAGAGGGCGCCATTTCACACCCTCGTGTTCACATCCTGAAACCCGGCACGTTTGAAGATTTGAAACAGTATGTGGTGAATACGACCAGCACTACTGCAAACCAGTATAAAGTACCTAAGAGGCTCCGCACAGTAGATACCCTTAAAGTCACTGAGTAGTCGGCTCTCATGGGGAATTCGACACCGTTCGGGTGTTTACCCAATAACAGGTGTTGTCAATCACCAGGGTTAGCCTTGAGTTTTATGACCATTGGACCTTATGTAATGCTTTGATTTGCCGAAGACTCTCGAGCTCTCCCAGAGATTGGGGGTAATTCTTGACTGGACTATGGGTTTGCTGTGTGCAAAATTGTACCCCCATTAAAGGTATTTCCACCAAGTCTGGTGTCAGCGAATTATGGCCTTCTGCACATGGAAACTGGCGATCCACTCCCTTTAAAGTCACTGAGTAGTCGGCTCTCATGGGGAATTCGACACCGTTCGGGTGTTTACCCAATAACAGGTGTTGTCAATCACCAGGGTTAGCCTTGAGTTTTATGACCATTGGACCTTATGTAATGCTTTGATTTGCCGAAGACTCTCGAGCTCTCCCAGAGATTGGGGGTAATTCTTGACTGGACTATGGGTTTGCTGTGTGCAAAATTGTACCCCCATTAAAGGTATTTCCACCAAGTCTGGTGTCAGCGAATTATGGCCTTCTGCACATGGAAACTGGCGATCCACTCCCTTTAACTTCATGTTAGATCATGTGGTGTAGGTGTAACATATGAACAAATTTCGGGCATCTGCTCACGCGGTCTCGCTCCGCGGTCTACAACACGTGAAATCGTCTTTGAAAATGCGCTAAGTGTGCAAAGAAATGCTCCTACAAGGAAAACAAACTTTGATTTCACACCAGATCGGGTGGAAATCACATATTCAAGTACTGTTCTTTCCACTGATACTAATTTCGAACTGATTTGTATCCTGGAAAATAGGGCCTTTTCATCTTAAAAAATGGACAACAATCATTCAATTTGTGATTTCTCTATGGAGGTCACAGGAAAATTCACCCTTTTCACTGGGGTTGTGTACTTCAAGGAGATAATGCTCGTAACTACTACTTGTTATTGGGCCAGGTCGGACGCCACAACATAGGGTATATAATCCCCTGTCGTCTGATGTAACACATAATTTGATTGGTTGTCGAGAAATTAGGGCCAATTTCAATCCAATAAAAAGAAGCTTTCTGAAATTTACGTATCGACCTCCGTAATTTATGCATTGTGCGTAAGCGAAGTTTTTACACAGCGGACAATGAGGCTTACACACCGTGCTCGCAGCCGTGCGTATTTCGACCACCACATTTGACTCGGCTCCGCGGCGATGGAAAGACACATTTTATGTTGATTTCAGCAATTTACTGAAGGGAATTTAGATATTATGGACGATCTTTTACAAAAAAGGTGTGTAGGGATTAGATTATATCTTTCACGAGACACTGAATTCTCTAGTTTTCCTGAAATTTAGCAAATTAATGGCACTCTGACTCGCTTTATGAGCAGATCTAAATATTCATGGTCGATCTGCTAGTGAAGGAATCGCGTATTCATATTGCAGGGTGATCCCGCCCATCTTAGACGGAGGGATTACAATGGACTTATGCATTGTGATGTGCATCTGCATCTGCATCTACTAGACTAACATATATAATTTCCTGATTTGTTTTCTTTTTTCGGGAGAAGAAGAGGGAAGAGAGAGACAGAGCATGGACATGGACAGAGAGAGAGAGTTGACAAGTCACGCTCGCACAGCCGTGTTGACATTCACACTCTCACCAGTTTTCTACGATAAACCCCCATTTCATAAAAATCGACGAGTCCGGCACCTTGGTGTTACGCTCTAGTGCACTCGATTGTTCGTCGTCTGGTGGGAGGTACACAAAATGCCTCATTGATCTTTTGGCCGAATGTGGGTCAAATTTGTTCATATGACACTCTGTGCCCTGTCTTCATCTTAGTCTTAGAGGACCTCTGCCATCTGCTCTGTACAGAAAGCTGCATGAATTTTTATTTACCTTGTTGTTGAAAGAATACATTTGGTTCAATCTGAGGCTTGTGTTAAAATAACAACAAACAAAAAACAAAATAAAAAAGGATGCATGTCCATTTTCTATAGATAAAATAACAATTACAGCATTTTTTGAGCGGTCCTCGCAAGATTCGTCGCACAGTTGTCATATTATGTTGTGTTACTGGCCATAGGATTTCGATTTCAACCTCGAAAAAACGGTTCTGTTTCTATCATTTTCTGTTTTTGTCATAACTAGCGAAATATCGGGGTGAATCTCCCCATTTATTACTATTTAATTGAAGATAAGACTATTTCGTGAACGTGACCAATCCAATAACAGTGTATCCATCATATAACATGTTTTATTCTCTTGGGCATCGTTTTTCAACCGGGGTGCCTCAAGACATTTTTAGGGGTGCCACGAGATAAATTTAGTAGTATAAGCAAAAATAATATTATTACTTTGAAAAACGTCGATATTATAAACCTCTAGAGAAGGTATTTTTCATGAGGAAATAGCATTTTAAAGGTAATTAAGTAACTTGATCCCTCGCTCGCTCGCAATTACCTTTACAAACATAACGATTTCATGCAGCAAAATGACTAAATACCTCCATAGTTGAGCAAGGAGGTGCCTGGACATGTATTATATCTTTTCTTACGAAATTACATGTTTACCCATGCTCGCAGTGGCGGATCCAGGGGGGGGGGGGGGGCCGGGGGGCCCGGGCCCCCCCCCCCCCCCCCCTTGAGAAAAAAATCATGTAAAATCACGCGATTTTTACCTTTTTTTTTGGGGGGGGTGCAAATTTTAAAATTTTCGAGGACCCAAAAAAAAAAAAAAAGTGTGCCGCTTACCCCCCCCCCCCCCCCCCCCCCCCCACTGAGCGACTTTTCGGCCGGCGCGATTTTCAAATTTTCGGGAGCAAAAAAAAAAAAGTTGGGCCCCCTCCCCTAAGAAATCCTGGATCCGCGCCTGCTCATACGCTTCACTTGCTCGCAACCTTTCGACACTGGATAACAGGATATCCTCATATTTGTGCATTGAGGTGATAACACATAATGATTTGTGTATTTATGTATTCGGCAGTGAGGTGCCCGCACACTTGATTATTTTATCTAGTTTGTAGAATATAAAGTAAAAAATGTAACCATATTAAGTGTCATTATGTTTTTAGAAACAACTATGCCCATGTAAAAAATGTTACCATATTAAAAGTGTCGTTATGTTTTTCTCGCTCGCTCGCAAAATCTAGAAACAACTATGCCCATGTAAAAAATGTTACCATATTAAAAGTGTCTTTGTCTTTTTTCTCGCTCGCTTCGCTCGCTTGCAAGATCTAGAAACAACTATTCACATGTGTACAAAGCACTTCTCGAGTGTCAGGGTGATACAAAATGAATCTTCTTGAAAAAATTGGGGGATTGAGGGTGACCCGAACATTTATTTTTCTTAATAAGTTGCCGTGACTAAACAAAAGGTGGAAAACGCCGCGCTGCTTATGGGTATCGTTTAAAAGGATAACAATCTTCTCTTAACCACATTTCATCTTCTATCTAAGGCAGTCTTCAGGATTTCGAAGTGAGGCTCTAGCATAGTAGGTCTATCGGTATTGATAAATATTGATGAAAATCGGGCAAAATCGAGTAAAATCGAGAAAGTTCTGGTCTCTCCGACTCCCTTGTATTGTACATTGTCTCGTGTGTGTAATTACGAGGTGTGCTTTAAGGTGAATTTGATTTTTAGGAAACTAGTTTGTTTATATTTTGCTTTTTTTTCTCCAATGCGATAAAGCAATGGGAGTCGTTCCTACCCTTATAAACTATCTTCCTCTGCCAATCCGCCAGGCTCCAACACGTTAAGAGCTTCCCTAAGATCTACCGTCTTCGTATTTTCGTAATTAAGTCTTTATCTTTGCAGTTAATTGTTGGTCTGTTCGCTTTTCATAAGGACCGCTATTTATAAAAGAACGCTATTCACTTAGTCCTGCGTTATGGATAGCGGTCCTTACAAATAGTGGTCCTTATGAATGGCCCTCCTTATGAATAGCGAGCTTGACCCAACTGTTGTGCCTTTTACGTATTTAATCTTCCTTTTTTTAAAATGTATTTAATCATTTTAGCGGTCACTAAGTTGACATGTTTCTCTTATTAACTTGTACTTTTACGATCGCTCATGTTCTCTTAATGATCATGTTCAGGGGGATTTCCTAACTCTAACGTTTGACTGCTAAAATCGCTAGAATGTTTCACGGTTCATTGACCTCACAACATAACATTGGATTTATGTCATTAATACCGTAATGATCGAATTACTTCCTCTCTCTCTCTTTCTTT